>VUQS01001361.1:0-15056 GCA_015108495.1 Heterochromis multidens | reverse complement strand
GGGAAAAAAAAGGGAAAAAAAAAAAAAAAAAAAAAGAGGGGGGTTAAAAAAAAAAAAAAAAAAAAAAAAAAAAAAACATGGTCGCCTTGCTCATACCTTGCAATGAAATATAACGGTTTTCCCATCATGCCATAACGGCTTTCTATTTCACACTCAAAGCTTTATTTTTGACAACCAAATGTTATTTTCATTGTGTACTATATGTTTTTATGCTTCATCTATTTATATGTTTTATTTATTTATTTGGTTAAAGATTTTATATTCCATTTCATAATTTAAATTTGATGCCAAAATGTTTTCTGTAGGCATAGTGTAAAATTGCACTGATGTAATTTGTGTATATTTATTAATTACTAACATATTTATAAATGTGTTTATTAAGCGATTTGGTTTATCAAGGAGTGCAAAACCTCCCCATAGTTGCCCTTTGGTGTTCAGTGTGCCATTTTCTGATATAAGATATGGTGAACGTTAACCATGCTGCAGCCCAACAGTCCAATCCAAATATGAGTTTTTAGCACCGCTCCAGAAAATGTTGCGTGCTCCAGAAATGTGTTGGCTTTAAGCCACATGAATTATCTTTTTCTGAGAAAATCATCAGGTATTTCTATTCAACTAGAACAAAAATAAAAACAGCATCCAAATTTATTTTCTGCCAATGAAAAGCCAGAATACATACATACATATATAAATATATATATATATTCAGGCTGACCCCCTTCTCAGTGAAGGAAGGCGTCTGTTTTTAAACCAGAGATCACTAAAATCTTTTGAAGTCGTCACTGTGAAATCACCTGATTTTGCCTTACAGGAGTATTCTACTGTTCTACTTAAGTGTCTAATGTGACAACGTATTTTCGTAACTTACTGTAACATTTTCTTGTATTTGAGAGAAACTTTTGGTCAGTGATATTTGTGGTTATGTTGTGTAAGGTTTGACAAATCAATGTACTGTATTTTGTAGCGGTACACTTTATAGCCAAATTGTTGGATGTTTTCTAAAGTGGGGCAAAAAAACAACAACAAAACAAAAAAAAAGTCAAAGGAGAGTTTGAAGTATTCGAGAGGGAGTGCAATTATGGGGAGGCTTTTTGCTCCTTTACAGGGAAGCTCTAACAAAAATGCAGCTGACCTTTGACACATGAGTATTTCCTACTAAAGTACTTAGATTAAAGGTGGATGGAAGGATACTTACGATTCTCAATGCCTCTAAGTGGTTTTCATAAACTCCACACTTCCAGTTTATGAGTTTATGAATTTAAGGATGTTTTGTATGATGTGAAATTACTCCATTTAGTAAACTATATGAAGTACATAATGGCTATATAAAGGTTCTAATTAAGAAAAAATCTGAGTCTATTTATATTACTAAGTATTGTATGCAATCTGATTTTTCAACAACAAAATGGTTACCAAACAAATCAGGGATGTAGTAGAGTAAAATTGTTTACACCACCTTTCCAACTCCATGACACAATCTCTTCTGCCCAGGGATTGGTCAGAAGGGGTTGAATATGTAGAACAGACTTTAAGCGTAACTTCACATTCGCGGCCAGTCAGTCTGCCTAAAACTTTTGTCAGAGTTTCCCTGAGAGTCACGTGTAGTCTGTGGGATCATGTTTGTTATATTGTAACGTTTGTGTACAGATGTGGTAATATTTTTACTCACTTCAAGCGCTGAAGAGTTCCCAAATCCCCCTTGCTGAAAAAAGGAATCACGTTTGGTTTACCTCTACAGCTGGACAGGTCGTCTCAGTTGAAGTGTTTTATTGTCTGCTGTAAACCTCCATTAACGGTTTTGTTTGCCTTCAACAGGCCTGTGATTCCTATGCAAAATGAGACAAAAATGATGCTTAAAGGAAAAATCCACCTCTGATATTTTAGTGACAGAGTTCAGAAGTTAAGCTGGATTTATTCTTCTTTTATTCTAGCTGGAGATGGAGGCGCTTTACACTCAGACTGGCTTGAACCTCCTCAGAAATGTAACACATGGGAGCGAGCAGTGTGACTGATTAGCCTGGGTTATTTTTATATTACAGATGGTAGACTTTGGAGATGTCAGTGCATGGTTAATTTTTTTTAAAGAGAAAAATCGTGATTGCTATCTAATCTCTTATTGCAGACTATAATGGAACCTCAAAGTTCAAAGATGGTAAGTTTCATGCAGGCAGTATAATCTTTTAAGGTTTTAAGGGCTTTATGCCCATCTCACTTAAATTTTCAGACAAAAAACTTGAATTAGGCTAGATCTCGTTTAAAGACTTTAATGTATACGTGCAGGATATTGTAGTGTGTTGTGGTGGTGCTAATGACAATCAAGTGCAATCGTGCCCTGGAATACAAACTTATTTTGATGCCAGAGAAGCATAAATCCAGCTTTATTTTGAAGTTATACTTGTCCTCCACTTGGCTTTTCCATTCCCTAAACACTATCAATCCTGATTTTTTTTTTTCTGAAACTTTCCCTCTTCTGCAGTGAATTTATTCCTGTGTGACTGTTGAACATGGTGCAAAATTGCTGCTCTGGAAAGAAACCCATGTCAAACTTTTGCATTACTCACAGGACGAAGAAAAATATACCACTAAGACAAGACACACTAATTCAGCTTGATGTAAAGCAACTAATGTTGGATTTTTCCTTTAAGTCTCTGAAACAAACGTGTAGAATTCATTCTCTACAGATCACGTTTCCAAAGGTTTGTGTACCTAAAAGATATTAAGCATTGTGTGCATTGTTGTGCTGCCAATAATGCCAGTGATTTGAGCTTTCCTGTCATCTCCTTTCTTTCATCCTGCTGAATACTAGTCATTGATTCACTGACCTTGTACATATGCTATATCTGAAACAAAATGCATGACTTAACTGACAGTCAAAACCTCTAAATGAAGGCCTTCTATAGCTCTGCAGGTTTGATTTGTGTAACATAACGCTAGTCTAAAGTCTAAAGGGATGCATGAAGGGTTTCTCCTGTGCAACAGTGAACTCCTGTTAAGTGACTCCGTTACCTCCATCTCTGTACAATGCTACTTCATGAATGATAAAAGAATGTATTTTAAGTGGCAGTGTCCTAGTTTTAACCCTTTGCCAAATGAACCTGGTGATATTCGGAGCATTTGGTCCGTCATAGACGAAGCCAGGCTTCCATTTCTCTCTCTGCTGTTTCATTTGCCCCTTTTCTCCTTTTAAGGAATCAGACTGTTGCTTTTTCCATGCTTTCTCCTAATACTGTAGCATCTCTCTGTATACGAGTGTTTCTTGTATAGAAAGACCTCGCAGTCATTCTCGCCCTCTCCTTGGCTTTGCTGAGAAACTCGATGTGGGATCTGTCGCAGAAGTTGCAGATTGGCACATGCATTGATCGTTTGCATATGTGAACCTGAATCTTCTGAAGCTTCTGTGTTACGCAGTCAACTGCATGACATGATAGACACATTGAGCTGATTATTATAACATGTTATGTACAGGACTTTGATCTCGCTATGCTGAAGTGGAGTGCATTTTAAGACACCAGATATGATTGTTTTTGTTGTTGTTGCCTATCATGTCAGGTTCTGGACTGTGTAAAATGCAATTGTTGTTTTGTTTTCCGTTTTTTTGTGCAATGTTTAGTCCACTAGTTGCTTTGCACTTTATTTGTGATTTCCTGGCTTTTGAGCAGAGACTGTTCTGCCTGACGTGAATGCTGACTGTTTCACACCAGATGTATACTCCGGAAATATTTTCATGTCAAAGAAAAGATGAATTCTCTATTTTCCTTTGTAAACTATATTTTGGCTTGTCTTGTTTTTTTAATCTGTGAAGATCTTGGGGGATGCAAAACTAGAAAGGGCTTACTCCAGTGCAGCTTGCGTGCTTGTGTTGGAAAGGGAAGGCGCTCCGAATGTATTTCTTTGTTGGTCACCCCCCACCCTCCACCACATGAAAATCACATTGAGTGATTCAAACAGTGACACTGATTGGCCTTAATATTTAGCTGCAATCTCAAAAATACTCAAGTAAAGCAGTTTTTATCATATGCTACAGTCACACTAGAGAAAACAGTGGTTGGAGACCGTGGCGTGATCGTGTGTGCAATGAACTTGCAATCTTGTTGCATTTGAAATAGTTGCTGAAATATGGGGACCAGGTCTGCAACCACTCGCAGTCAGTTGCCATCTTCAAGACAACTTTGATGCATCAAGATGGCAATAAAACAGCAATAAGACGGGGTCAGGCTGCTATCAGTTTGTGTTTGAATGGGGTCAAGCTGGCAATAACATGCATTCTGTTTGTGATAATGCGGCACTTAACTGTCATAAATTGTCAAAAATTGCAAATCTGTTGTCATTTACATACATAGAAATTTACATTAAACAGAAATTTATATTAACTACTTGCATTCAGAGTCCAGCCAGAACCTCAGATATAATATAAACCAAATACAACCAGTTGAGTCCCTTATTGCAACTCGCAGACAAGTTGTGCTCATCCATGCAGACTGATTCAGATTGATCGTAAGGTGTTGGCAGTCTGTCTGCGTTTGTAAATTAGATAGCACTTATTTGCGAATTCTTGACAACCTGTCTGATTGCAGTCTGAGTCGGGCTACAGTTGTTTGGAGACAGGTTGCCTCCCACCAGGCAACCTGTACAGAGGTTGCCCAGGTTAAGGATGTTGCACGCTCAACCTTGGATGCAACCACTCGCAATTGGTCTCTGAGAACAAAAAAAATTCAGTGCATTCACTGGGCAACCATCAATTGTTCCTAGGCACAAGGAAGTTCCGCCCTATTTTTACTCTAGTGTGACTGAGCCATTAAATACATATGCTGCCACCAACAGTACTGTACAGTACTGCAACATAGTCTTGCTTGAGTAAAGTAGCTGAAACGCCAAACTATAGGTTACTCCTTTTATCATATTTTATCCTGCCTAAAATATCTACACACAGGCCTAATGGTTTAAAAAAGAAAAAGGTGTCAAAGAGCATGTACTGGAGAAGAACACTGAACTCACACTAGTTAGAAACTGCTGAATAAAATGAAGGGTGTTATATGCCTTCTTCATTGTTTATCTAAAAGCAATTATAACTCTGGTTAAAGACTTGACTTCATATAAGGCAGCTAATACACTTGAGTTTAAAATTAGTAACAGAGACTAAAAATGTCATTTTTGTTAATCAGATTTGAAGTAATTTCACAAAATAGGCCGATTCTGAGACTAAATGGTGAAATGTGGAAAGCTGGAGATCCAATTTTTTCAAATATGAGATGCACAGATTATCTGAAAATGTATTTTTATGTCTTGTACACTATTTAGTTTTGAGACTTCTGCTTGTTTTAGTCTGAGACACCACTTACTTGAGGTACTTCTCGGCACAGCCTGTTACTTTTTTGTGTTAAAAAGACATAAAAGCTAAATTTGGTCTCAAGCTGAAAAGGTAAATGAGTGAAGCTCAAATAGGAGCTTGTGTTTAAAGATGTACCCTCAGTCCCAGAATACCAGGAAAGAGTTGCTGCTTAGTCTGTACTGCTTGTTCCCAGAGAGTTATAGGTTTGAATAAAATGTCCCTTTAATAATATGGGGTTTTATAAATGACTCTACAGTTCATTAAAACAAGTAAAAGGCTCTGGAGAAAAAAGAAAAAAAAAACGTTTAAGTTCCACTTAAAGCTTCTAGTGAGAATAGCATTATATCACTGTTGTCCTGTAAGTCGTAGTAAAAGAACTGTAGTTATTTATTTGTTGCCATGTGATTCTCTTTACGTGACCATTTGTTTATAAGATTAAAGAAAAATGTCAATTAAATTGAATGTGGAAGACAGATTTTTCTCTGCACATAGTCTTGATTTGCAGAATATGCCGATTAAAAAGAGACTGTCCAGTGTCACAACACAGCGTGTTGCTGTGGACATGCATGATGTTTCAATCCTGTTGTATATTGTCTTTGCTATTGTTTCTATTTTGTAATCTGTATTTCCAAATGCAAATTTAAAAGATTATTTTGGATATGTGCATGCTTGTGGCTTGTGACTTGTTCAGAATGTTAATTTCCACTAAAAACCGTTGAGTTTGAAAAAAGTCAAGTCTGTTACTTAAAATCACACATTTGGCCTTTTGTGTAGTGTAGTTATATAATAGAGCGTCATCATTCTTATTTAATAATATATAATACCTATAAAGCCCTTGTTAAAACTGAAACATTACATGACAAAAAGATATTATTCATAGCCATTGTTTTTTAAAATAAATTTATCATTAACAAGGTAAGTTTACAGAAGACTATTTTTGCTACTAAAAGCTATCTTGAAAATGTAATTTATCTCATTTTGTTATAGACTGTACTATAAAAGATGTAGCCTCTGGGTCTGAAAAGTCAAGCCAATTCCTAAGTACTTTAAAACTGCATTATTTCTAATGGTCAGCAGGGGGCGATTCTTCTTGCTGCTAAAATAAGCCAAATTGTAAAAAGGTTTATGAGAAAATGACCCGACTGCTCACTTGATTTATGCCCACAGTTAACACTTTACTCATACATTTATTGTTTCAGTCACTAGTTTCAAGTCTTATTTAATACAACGTAATTTTCATTTTGTGAATTATGTCCTCATTTAGAGTAAAATAGAGAGAAGCACAGTATGCTTTGGGGAGTGACTGTTGTGATTGACAGGTCACTTATGCTGAACGTCCAGTGTCTTCCGTGACGTCTGGTTTTAAAAAAATAAGATGGTAACAGCTAAAACTCTGAAGCCGATGCATCAAAACAGGGCTATGTCTGTCTTTGATATCCATGGTTTGAATATGCACAATCATCTTTACAACTGCAGTAAATTCATGCACAACAGCAACTTATTAAAGTCCACATTTATTCATTAGTGACAGTCAAATCTTTGCAAGTGGTCCTCCTAAAGTAGAAATTAAAATGTAAATACACAGTGGACAGTAATTTGTGGAAACATTATATAAGATTTGTTTGGTAACAGCTAAACAATTAAAACATCTCATCTTATAATACCACTTCCCTATGAAGACTTACAGCTGTTTTCTCTCTCCTGTTGTGAAGCACAATCAATCAATTTTCACTGGAGACATTTCTAACACTTCTGAATTTTTAATTAAACTTTATCAACATCATGATTTTCCTTCTGATACCCAGCTGTGCATTGGAAAGTGCTTGTTTCAGTCATCAGGCTACCAGCTGGACCTGCTGGGCTCTGTAGGCATCAAAGTCCTCTGGAAGAGTGTCTGAAGGAACACAGAAGAAAGTCAATTCACGATTTAGTTTTGAAAAAATCACACATTTATGGCAGCATTCATGTCTCTATTAATAACAGCACACTTCATGTCAGTGCGTAATTGGTTAACTCACTAGAAAGTCTTTGGAAACAAACATACACAAATGACCAAAATAGGCAACACCAGAGACGGCTGGCTTGAATAGCTAGAAGGGCACTTGGAGAGCAAATCCTCTGCAAGGTTAATGCAGTATTTCTCATATTTAGGAAAGTGATCTAAATATAGGCACCTAAATTTAATGGGTTCTTTTTCCTTGCTTCGTGAAATTTGGCTTGGTATTTCTTCCTTCATCTTGCTGACAGAGAAACAAATGGCACTGGTTCTTTACTTGGCAGAGGAACATTGTTGAATAAATGAAAAGCACTTTGTGGCCGCAGTCCAGCCTCTCAACCCTTCTGAACACTTCACTCACCATTGCAGCGATAACGCAGGTTGGCCCAGATAATGTTCTCCTGGGAGAAGCAGAAGACTCCCAGTCTGCCTCCTCTCATTGTCGCGTCTATGATGACGCCTGTGTCTGCTACCATTTGAGTGCCCTCATAGAAACGAACTCTGCAAACCAGCAAAGGGTAGAAAGCAGCATCACATTAGAAAAAGCACATAGTATTAATACATTAGTTGCAAGATTACTTGTTTTAGTTACTCCTTGACTGTTTTTTTCTCTGGGACCACCAAGGGATTCAAATTTTGGACTGTTATTGAAATATCAAAAAAATGCTGGATGGAATTACCTTTAGATTTGTTTTACATGTTCAGAGGTCAGAAGAGACTTAAAGCCATGTGTCCAACCCTTTAGTACTCAACTGTCATTACTAAATTATTATAGATAGATACTTTATTGATCCTGCAAGGTAAAGCAGCAGAATATAGAATAAAAACAAAATTGTACCACAGGGCCATAGTGAAGGCCCTATAATGTGAGGTAGTGCAAAAAAAAATGTTTATCTATACAACAAAAATGATGTTAAAGAAAAATAAAAAATAAGACTAAAATTGTGCAAAGAGTAGTGCAAATGGCATTATTGCTGCTGTTAGATTTATAGTGTACATATTATTATTAAAACCATGATACAGAAATTTGTAAATGTGTGTGGAAACTGAGGTCTTGTGAGTCAGACCACACCCGCTCTCAATTACACACCTGTGACACTATCGTGTTGAAAAAATCTGTCCACGGACAGATTTTTTCAGCACATTTGACTATAATACACACACACACACACATTAATACACATAAGTTTGCATGGCTATCTTTGAGGCCCTTACCCTACCTTTAACCATCCCAACTAAGGGCATAACCATAACTGAAAACCTAATTCTAATTTTAAACCTAAGGCAAAGTCTTAATCCTTAACAAGGCATTTGAAGGGGTGTAACCAGGCCAAAGGTCCTCACTTTTCCAAAATGTCTCCATTCCAATGGTCTAAAGGTCAAACTGGTCTGCATGAAGATGGCTAAACAAGTGTACACCCACACACGCTCATAAAACGAAAATAATCCCAGCTTGCGGCTTGTAAAAATGTCTGAGTTAATCGTTTGACTTAGTCACAGTACCTGATATAGCCGTCAGCAGGCCGGTGCTGGAGGAACCAGCGGTACGAAGTCTTATCTTTCCAGCCAACATTGCGAGCATCTTTCCACAGGAGTTTCACCTGATCGTTGGTATCGCCCGTGTGCCACAAGGCATTCCGCAGGTTTTCACCTGGGCCTGTGTTTGATTTTACTGCCTTTTCAAAAAGAAAAAAGAGCAAGAGAGAAAAATACTTACATACTTTGTGTTCCATTTATTAAATTTCATTAGTTAGCGAGCCATAACATCTCTTGTATATTTGTCTTTGTTTACTAATGCTATAGATTATCATCAACTTTACTACCATTTTCTGACCATTGCTAAAGGATTTATAAGCAGCAAATAAAAAGGTAATTAAGCTTTTATAGGTTAGTTGTAAGCCACAGGGCAGCTTTTCAGTTGTCGGGCTGTGAAAATACTCCTCCACTATGAAACTGCTTCTCCTTTTAGCTCATTATTTCATCTTCTTATTACTTCTTCAAACAGACTATGTTGTAAAAAGTGCTCTATATCGACTCTATGAAACATTAAAATTATGGATTAAATATTAATACAACTACTAATGACAGCTTATAACCACTTTATGAATAGTCCATTATCCTGAATTGGAGCTGGAATTTCTTATAAATAAAACTGTCCTGCTAAACAGTCTTTGCAAACAAAAAAATCGAAGATCATTTTTTTCTCTGCAGTACGGGAGCGGAGTACCTTCAGTTGGATGCCTGGTTCTGCCACGGCTCTGAACGGGTTTGCCTGCCAGTAGATCTGTTCCACCTGCTTCCACATCACCACGTAGAAACTGGAGCTGTCCTGGTACGCAAATATAAAACCAGCATAGTCGTCGTCCGTTACTGTATTAACATGAAATGTTCCTTCAAAATCCACTCCACTGAAAGCCGTGTAACCTGCAGGACAAAATCAACGCATCATATTCTGTTTTAGAGTGCAGTGTAGAAGTCATGGATCTATGTGCAGTAAATTAAAGCTACAGCCAGTAGCCTGTTGGTAAGTGGATTTTGTTTCCTTTAAACAAAGCCAGGCTATTTCCACTTGTTTCTAGTCTTTATACTTACTACTACTTTCTGATTGCAGTTTCATATTTAAAACACACACATTAAAGCGGTTTCTATTTTCTTGAAATGTCAAACAGTTTTTTACCAACTGCCAATCCAGGATCACTGTTCATAGTCTGGACAATCTCTCTTCCCTGCACAAACAGAACAGTGGATTAAAGAGAATTTTAATTTAATGAAAAATTATTCTGACAAAAAATACAACAGAAAAATCCAAAAGAAGCCACAATCACTTGACCTGGTTAAGCACCACCCAGTTGGGATCGATCTGTGCATCTCCTTCTGGATCCAAAACAACTGTCTGGTACTCCCTGAAGTCAGTGAGGGTGACCTCAGCATTTTCTGGACAGACGTCTATGGGGTCAATTATGGTGTCATTGTCGAAATCCTTTTCACATACATTACCCACACCATCACCTGGGTTGATAGATAGATATTAGGTCTAAGTACAACATGAACTTTTACTTTAATATGTCAGGAGTGTTACATACCATCAGAGTCCTCCTGCAGAGGGTTGGGGATCAGACGGCAGTTATCAGGACCAGGTGGCAGCAGGTCTGGGATACCGTCATTGTCATCATCGTCATCACACTCATCTCCCTTTCCATCTTTGTCAGTATCCAGCTGAGAGCTGTTGATGACAGCTGGGCAGTTGTCCCGAGAGTCTTGGTGACCATCACCATCACTGGACAAGAGACAGATGTTATAGTGCGTGCAAACTTGACTTTGAGTATGCAAACAGATGCAGATAAATATGAGTGATCTGATTGATGAGCTCACACAATACCTGTCCTTGTTAGTGTCACAGGGATCGCCAATCAAATCATTGTCTACATCCATCTGAGAAACATGACATGAGTTGTTGCAAACATGAAATTTTCCAACACAACAGAATAAAAAGCATTAAGGCAACAAGCCCAGCATGACAATGATAATCCCAGCTAAGAAGACAAAGTGGATTGAACAATACCACGGACACTGGCAGCATTAGTGTATTTTAGGATGTTTCAAATCAGAGGCACCATGAGTGTGATGATACACCCTGGAGTACACTCTACAGTAGACCACTGTAGCAGAGTGAGAAGTTAAACCACTAGAGGTCACTGAAAGTAAGATTTTCTGCTTAGAGTTAAGTGCTTAGTTCCTAAATACTTTGTGCAATAATTAATCAGTTGATGATAATTTATTTTCTTTGCAAACTCTTTACTTTTTGCATTGTAAAGTTTACTGAAGTCAATTTAAGTTTTTTTTGTTTCATATTATTTGTATTTGTATTTGTATATTTGGTCAAACTGACTTACCAGTCAATTTCATTCATATACTTTAAATACATTTGTGCATAAATCATGGATTTGTGCAAAGCATGGATTAATTCAGTTTAAAATTGTGTAATACCCACATTTTACTAAGCTTAAACTGTCTAAAAATGTATAAAGACACAGATCCCATTTGTTATAGGTGTCAAGCCCTAGCAAACCATGTTCATATCTTTTGGTCTTGCTCAGTTTTGCAGCCTTTCTAGAAATGTTTTAATTTAATGCTTTGACGGGTCTATTTGGGATTACTTCAACTGTGTCAATTTCATCAACAGAACTTTTGTTTCCTTTGTTACTTTATTGGGTAGACATATAATGCTACTTAAGTAGAAATCTCCCATAGCTTCCCTACATGTGCAATGGATAGAGGAAGCCCTTAGTTGTTTCACATTGGAGCAGATCTAATACATACTAAGGGGTCCTAGCAAGAAATTTAACAAGATACAGGACCCCTTTCTCAAATTTGTTTAACAACTGGACGGCTTTGTTCAACTTTGATTTGTCGTTCTTTTAAAAATCCAATAAATACATTATTAAAAAAAACTACACACACACACACATATATTTATATATATATAGTGACACCAAAACATAATAATAATACATTTGTGCTTCACAGGCAACTTAATGTGAAAGCCTGTTCCCCCTTTTATTTGTACTTATTCTAATGTCACATTTACATCATGTGCTATGAAAATACTCGTGTTTTTTTGTGATTAAAAATTATGATTAAATTAAAACAACTTGGTTAATGGTTAATGTCGACCAACATTATTCAACCACTGTAACATTACAGAAAATATGTTAAGAAAGTGAACATCTTTGACATAGTGCCCTTTTTTACAATATGTTGATGTAACAATGTGAAGAGATTTCTCACCTGGTCAGGGTTGGGAACATAAGGACAGCTGTCGCAGGCATCTCCCACTTTGTCTCCATCTCGATCTTTCTGGTCAGCATTCGGGACCCTTTTGCAGTTATCAAGGTGATTGGGAATTCCTGGGGTTAGCGTTGGAAAAATTAATAAATATTATAATAACCTGAAGATAGGCACATGGTTTTAATTTGGTGTGTGTAGTGTATGTATCAAGGAACACAATAATCATATCTCAAATTACAAGCCGATCAATAGTCAGTGTTTATAATTAACCCAGATGTACAGCTTTTTTTTAAATTTAATTTTATCACATATTAAAGCTGAGAAGGTGTCACATACTCAATATTTGCATTTTGACTATGAGTAAATAGGTCTTATAAATGGGTATGTCTTAAAAATTCATTTGTACAAAGTCTTTACCATCCCCATCAATATCCTCATCACATTCATCTCCATATTTGTCGACATCTGTATCTTTCTGGTCATTGTTTTTGACTGCAGGGCAGTTGTCACAGGCATCGCCAAAGTCATCCTCATCAATGTTCCTCTGGTCCACATTGGGCACCAACACACAGTTATCCTATGAAAAAGATGTTTTAGTCTACAAGAAAAGTTACATAAAAATGCACACACATAAATTTCTTTGCTTGGTTGTTTGTTTTTTTTTATCTCTTATAAAAAATCTTTTACATCAGTATCTTTTGTGTATGAACCTGCGTATTTAAGATCCCGTCCCCGTCTGCATCTTCATCACAAGCGTCTCCAATTCCATCACTGTCAGCATCTTCTTGACCAGAGTTGGGCACAGTGAGACAGTTATCCTGGAAGGAAAACAAACAGATGGGTACAGGTGAGTTTTAAAGTTCATGATAATTACCTGGTGTTTTATATAAACTGATACAGGGTTTCTTTGGTGTAGGATTCAGGTTTGAATTCAGTTTCACAACACAATAATGTGCGGTCACATGACTTTATAGACTCTACAAATGTTCGGTGCTTGCCAGTTTTCAGTACAGTACATTTCTGTGTAAAGCTTTAGGCACATTAGATGTTTATGTTTTTATTGATCTTGTGATTCCATCAGGGATTAGTGCCAAATTTATAGCATAGTAGCATGAGCCTAAACCTACAGGCAGAATTATGTGAAACTTCAGCCACAAACAATAAATCCTACAACAGAAGATCTGGTTTCCACAAACTCATGACAGATGGAGTCTTCATGGAGTCATGACTTCATGGAGAAACAGAAGACACTGAGACAGCCTACCATGCAAAGTACATTTTTTGCTGCTTAAACCTTCTGCACAGTCTTCTGTTATGCCACATTTACATACAACCTTTGATTCTTCACAGTTAAATAAATTGTGTTTTTATATGGTTAACTTTCAGAGACTTCTCTTGGATATGAAGGAGACTCACCTTGTTACAGTTCCTATCAGGACAATCCAGTTTCTCATCTGGGAAACCATCAATGTCAGTGTCAGGACCACAGATGTAGCCATTGCCAGCCCATCCAACTCCACACTGTGAGGATGGAAAAGTTTCAGGAGCTGTATTTTTATTGGATCTGTTTTGTGCTCCATACAACATCAGATGAGCTTAAGCGCTAAAACAGACCTTTCCCAATAGCTGGTATTATTGTTAAAACTCTTGTGTTTCAAAGTGATGGGGCAGGAATATTTTAATGGCTTTGATAACACAGTAAAGCTAAATCTGAGAAATAAAAATGTCAAAGCTTTATTTGTTCACCTGGCACTCGATGGTCCCCTCTCGGTGGACAATGCACTCGGCACTGGCGTGGCAGGGGTTGGGTTGACCATTGCCACAGGCTCTTTCAGGTTTACAGCCTTGTCGCTGATCCCCAGTGTAGCCTGTCTTACAGGGACCACATCTGAAAGAGCCCTAATAGAACCATCACACCATGTCACAGGTGCCTACATTGGTAGTGTTAGCATGAAACTTCAAATGCAGCACTCCAGACAGTAAATGAAGGAGAAATATTAGTCTTAATATTACACATACTGTATATTTGGCATAGGATGCAATTTTTAGCTGACAAGAAAGTTGACAAGTGGGTAAACTATTTTAGTTGTTAAAAACTGAAAATCCTAGACTAGACTTTGACACATATCCACTAATGGCAGGCTGGGGCCTTTTTGTGTGGAGTTTGCATGTTCTCCTTGGGCCTGCCTGATTCTCTCCCGGTACTCTGGCTTCCTCACACAGTTCAAACAGGTTAATTGGTGATTATATGTTATGTTTTATGCTTGAACGGGGGTAACACGAAGGTAGTCCATGGACAGTCACAGACTGCCCGTCTACCTGCAGAGAGTGTTTGTTGTCAGTGGAGGCAGAGTACAAAGTATGTGGTACAACCGATCTGTGGGCTATTTTTGCTTGTGCTGTTGTTGGTCCATCAGCCAACCGTGGAGAAGAGCGAAAGTCTAACATGCGAAGAACTGAAGTGAAACCAAGTGTTAAAAACAATTAAAAGTGTCCACTGTCTGTGCTTTTCATGCTGTACAGGTGAAACTCGAAAAATTAGAATATCGTGCAAAAGTTCATTTATTTCAGTAATTCAACTTAAAAGGTGAAACTAATATATGATATAGACTCATTACATGCAAAGCGAGATATTTCAAGCCTTTATTTATTATAATTTTGTTGATCATGGCTTACAGCTTATGAAAACCCCAAATTCAAAAGCTCAGAAAATTAGAATATTACATGAAATCAATAAAACAAGGATTTTAAATAGAGAAATGTCGGACCTCTGAAAAGTATAATCATGCATATGTACTCAGTACTTGGTTTGGGCCCCTTTTGCATGAATTACTGCCTCAATGCGGCGTGGCATGGATGCTATCAGCCTGTGGCACTGCTGAGGTGTTATGAAAGACCAGGATGCTTCAATAGCGGCCTTCAGCTCTTCTGCATTGTTCAGTC
>VUQS01001360.1:6290-20667 GCA_015108495.1 Heterochromis multidens | reverse complement strand
GTTTGTGTCCGTCTGTCTGTAGGTTCAAACATATATACTTGACTTCAGCGTGTGGTTTTTATTCAAACTGTGAAGCACTTTGTAACTCTGTGTTTTGAAAAGTGCTATACAAATTAAGTTATTATTTCTTCCAGCCAGAACACTGAAGTTGGGTCGTGGTTGGGCCTTCCAGCATAACAATGACCCAAAATATACCAGCAAGGCAATAAAGGCTAAAGAGGCACATTAAGGTCATGGAGTGGAATAGCCAGTCTCCAGACCTCAATCCTATAGAAAATCTGTGGAGCAAGATGAAGCTTCGAGTTGCCAGGCAGCAGCCAAGAAACCTAAAGGATTTACAGAGTTGCCAACAAAAGTTTCTCCACCAAGTACTAAGTTGTGTTTTGTTTGGGGATCAAATACTTGTTTCACTCAATGACATGCAAATCAATTTATAACTTTTATGTAATGTTTTTTTTCTTTATTTTTGGTTGATATTCTGTCTCTCTCCATTAAATGAAACTACCATAAACATTAGAGACTGTTCATTTCTTTGTAATTGAGCAAACCTACAAATTCAGCAGGGGTTCAAATAATTATTTCTCCCACTTTATAAAGTGGGTTTGAATACATATCATAGGCATGGCTGGAAATGTTTTTACATTTTGATCCACTCAAAGGCGCTGAAATGGCATGGGAAAACAGTCTTGTTTCAGACATTCAGACAGTCTATACCTATCACAGAACTACCATCTGGATTTAAAGGCAGTAAGTTTCCCCCCAAAAATTGAGAAAAAGTTCTCCACCAAATTGGATTTTTATAATACTCATGGTGTCTGAAGTTGAGCCTGTTTTAAAAAAAAAAAAAACAGTGGGGTTCTGGCGTTTTGGGTTGTTAATTACACATCTTTGCACAGAGCACGGAGGCTGTTGCTCAACATTTTTTTTTTTCCATTGTTAGTTGTTGCAGGTATGAGTTTCAAAGGCAAGTTGAGTTGCACTCCAGGGTGTCAAACACATTCATTTCACATGAAACAAGTTTGTCACAGCATGTTGCACAAGAAGAAAGCAGATCAATCAACAATGAACGGACACAGTATTTCAAAACCCAGAAAGACTTGCTTCCACAGCAGACTTTCTTCCCTTATGGCCCACTTTTTTTTTTGGAATCAGAAGTTCTGACCTGGTCCTGCTGGCCTTTGTGCTACTTCAACAGGAGGAAGACCAATCATACAGAGCAGCAAATGGACCAACAGGGAATAAGAGGACAGCCTCTTCAGGTATCCTACTATCACACAGTTTGCCCCTATTATTCCATCTGGAAGCCTTCCAGGAGTCAGCTATGGCCCACTAAGCTCCCAGTGGGTTAAGAACACTGCATCAGCTGCTTAAACACTGTGAGCATCATTTTGTAGCAGCACCTTTCTTCTAGCCATTAATATTAAACGGTCCTAACTAGGACATTCAGCACCACTGTGTGGGGAAATGCACAGCTCATTTCCTTGTCTTCTGGGCTTGGGTATATGGGGATGGCAAGTTAAACATCGAGCTGTGACATGAATATACCCCCTCCAGGACTTACAGCTTTCCTGGCTTCACGTATCCTCTCCTTCTACCTGAGACGAGGTCTCCCGTGCCAAGAGAAATTGCATCAACTGGCCCAAAGTGCCCTTCACTGATGGTCACAAATGGATAGTAAAAGTCTGTCTTTTGTCTTTGGTGAAATGTTTGCTTTTTTCGACCTACAAATATAATTGCAAAGAACAATTCAAGGCATGGTTACAGCCAGAGCAGGACTTTCAGCAGCACAATAAAGCACCATCTTCCTCTCACTGAGTGCAGACTGAGGGGGAGCTGCTAGCTCATAAAGCAGCCAGTGAGGGTGAAGCGTCTCTTTGGGCATTATCACTGCACCGCCAGTCCTGGCTAGAATAACTGCTAACTGCACTTCACACTGCTGGCACTTCACACTACTGCCCGAGGCAAGTTTGATGCAGACATGACACAATTGTTCCCTATTGTACAGTTGACTAATAGCCCAGTTCTTCCACAGATTCCTTGTTGATGTAAATAAATTGTATGGGCCATTACTTTGCCTGGCTCATTGAGGCCCTCTCTTTATAGCGAAACAGGATTCATTACTGTCTAGTCAGGAAACAACATGCAGTGACAACTGGACTTTTTAGGCCTTCGCAAAACTCTCTCTGACCTTCTCTCTTCTTTCACTATTATATGAACATTTTTTATTAGTGTCCAGAGGAATAGGCAAGAGAGCTCTCTTTTGTTATTTCTGTTTTTGCATAATTTGGCCCAAAATGAATAAAACATGCTCCAAATGGATAATTTAGCAAGATGATGTGAACTCTCTTGCTAAGATGAGGGCAACACCATCAGAGTGTGGCAGTCTGTCAAAACACAAGTCACACCTCACGCTGATGCTGCATTCATAAGCAGCCTTAGACTTTTCTCCTAAATGATTCACTTTGTAAGAAGCAGTAATTAGTAAATAAAAACTGTTTCTTTCTCAGCCTGAGCTCTGTTGCTGTTTCGCCTTTATTGTAGCTTTTTGTTTTGCATTAAATGGATAACAGTAGAAAAAGACAAGGATGAAATTTGAGTGAGAAAAGGCTGACATGAAGATGGTACGATGACTGATTCAAATGGAGCATGTTACACTCAGTTACACAATATGTCTTCTAGTTGACTGGACAGCTACAGTCCCTCTGATGGTAAGCTGTCACTTGTCAGTTACATCAAGATAGCTGGTAATCTTTCTATTTGCTCATTCAGTCTTTGCATCTCCAACAAAGACTGAGCACTACTGTGCTCGCATACATACTAAAATCATTTATTATATTTTAGTGCATTTCTAATGCACCACATTTTCTTCTTTTGATATATTCCATTATCTGGCATGTTGTACAGGAAAATTAAAATTTCCCACCATAAAGAAAATGAACAACTCAAGTGACCTTGAGTACCATTCACGATTTTTAAAAAAAAAAAACATATGACTATTAATTTACATACAAAATGTGCCATTTCTACCTTGAAATAAAATTAATATTCACTGAATCTTCTGCACACAATCTATCTTACCTATACTGGGTTAAGAACCAGTGACCACCAGGACACTAATAATATCAGTGCCATCTTCTTCACTTTGCAAGTTGATGATCTACTTTATAAAACCAAAGCCTGAGGGTAAACATATCAAAATTAGCTGAAACTAAGTATGTAATGCTAATTAAAATCATAGGATTGATGATTTCTTTATGATTTCTTAAACTGATTAATACATCCAGAGATGTAGGGCAAGACAATGACAAATGTTAGGTGCCAAAAAATACACAATATGAAGTATTATAAACACTTGCAATGTGGTCATATAAGATTTTGAAAAAAACAAAAGAATTTCAGCAAATCAGCAGAAAAATGTGTAGTAGGGTTAGGTACTCAGAAAATCTGACAATTCTGCAACAACTTTTTCACTCAGCAACAGGGATGGTAATTGGACTGGTCCTTATATAGCGCTTTTATAGTCTACTTGAGCACTCAAAGCAAATATCTCATTCACCCAAGCACTTTTTTTCTATGTCTAAGTGCTTTCTATCTAACATTCACACCCATTCACACACATTAGGAGAAACTCTGGGTTCAGTATCTTGCCCAAGGATACTTTGGTGTGCAGACTACAGCAGCCAGGATCGAACCACCAACCTTCTGATTAGTAGATGACCTGCGCTACCCCTGGAGCCATAGCCATCATTGTTAAATACAGCTGCTTCTGACTCCACTCCAGCCAGCACCTATTAAACTGTATATTCTTGTTTTTATTTTTGAGATCTTTTAATTAGACATCAGTCTAGGTTTTGCTGCTGTCTGTAGAAATGACAGGAGCTTTGCTGGTGTTGGTTTGCACTCACTGTGACAAAAGTGTTTCCTCTGACAGCTAAACTAAAATCTGGAAGTCTGAGTATGTAGCTTTAAAATGGAGTGTGTTTTGCAGCATTAATACGTTATTGTTTAACACAATTAACTTTTGTATATTTACAAAAGTGAAATGCAAATGAAAAATACTTTTTCAAAGTAATGATAAGCAGCAAAAGTAATGTGAAATATAGTGAAAAGATAAGAGTGGCAACACAAAATATTTTTAAGACATGTTAGTAGTAAAATCCTATAAAACAACCAAGGTTAACAATGCTGCGATCCTACTGGTAAACAGCTTCTGTGAAGCCACAAACATTCTATCAAAGACATCTATGTTGTCTAAAATTACAGTGAACATGGGCACTGTAGCACATTTACTCGGTCACACCATATAATGCTTTTCTAAGAATAGCTCCAAAAAACAAAGAATAACAACAGCCTCATCCTGAAGTTCTTACATAAAATATGACTAAACATAAGATGGTAACAATACTCACCTTGACATACTACACAGAAATGTAAAGACACCTGCGACAACCGTCAACACAGAAACCAAGTATGTGTGCTGACAGAATGACTCAGCAATCAAAGTCTGCCTGCCTCGAGCAGCGTTATACATACAGCTACATGTCACTGTTTTTCATAACACTCTGCTTTATGCTATACAACTGACTCTTAAAAATAAACTTGGTGGCGTTTGGTATCATTAGAATCCCAATGACACGAAGAGTCCAAAGATGTGCTCACTGAGATCTTTAAACCATAGTTTAACTTCTTCCACAGTTGCAATGAAAGTCACCTGAAAAGCTGCAATGTTGTGAAAAGCCTCTGACCCATTTTTGTTCACAGAAGACAGGCAACACTCACACCTCCCTCGAATGATAAACACATTTGGGATCAGTTAGATGCATCTTTGAATTTGCCTCCAAAACTGTAAATATAAAATACCGCCATTGTGTATGTAACTTTGACCTTCTAGCTGTGTGTAACAACAGCTAGAAGGGTCTCCAATGCTATCTTCAATCTCCATCAAGATGATGACGCACCCATAGTTCTCTCTCACCACAGTTCAGACACACACAAGGAGTAACCAACCTTACTTGGTTTTCAGAACCTTGAATTACCTTTTGCTGTTAAATGCAATTCCAAACTCACCACTCCATTTATCAGCTGCTTTTGAGGTGACGGCTACTGATTATTCATATTTATTAATATGCAACTCATTCATGTTTTATGCTTTACAGTCAGTCATTCATCAACTGCATTTATTATTCATGCATAATTAGCGTCTTTGTGGTGTTATTGTTGTGTCTTTGTTTGTTGTAGTATTATGAATAAATGTTTCGTATTTTCATCAGATGCCATGTTATCTGTCATCTATTTTAATTGCATGTTTTCTTAAAAATACTTTCAGTTACGTCTATTAAGCAAACTTCATGTCTTCAACTGGATATGCTTAATAAATATGATTAGTACTATACTATTTGGATTCGGGAGAGGACACCCTCTCTACTTTTAAGATTAGGGTTAAAACTTTCCTTTTTGATAAAGCATATAGTTAGGGCTGGATCAGGTGACCCTGAATCCTCCTTTAGTTATATTGCAATAGGCCTAGGCTGCTGGGGGCTTCACATGATGCACTGAGTGTTTCTTCTTCACTCACCTCTTTTCACTCACCATGTGTTTATACACCACTTTGCATTTAATCATTACTTATTATTAAATTACCCACAGCCAGTCGCGACAGATGGCGGGTGTCCCTCCCTGAGCCTGGTTCTGCTGGAGGTTTCTTCCTGTTAGAAGGGAGTTTTTCCTTCCCACTGTCACTAGTGCTTGCTCACAGGGGGTTGTCTGATTATTGGGTTTTTCTCTGTATTATTGTAGGGTCTTTACCTTACAATATAAAGTGCCTTGAGGAGACTGTTGCTGTGATTTTGCGCTATATAAATAAAATAAAATTTAATTGAATTATGCTAACTCATAATCAAGCCAATTTCTCACTGTGTTATATACGGCATATACGCTTTATTATTGCTTGTGTTTATTTTAAGCAACAGTGGGACAACAATACTATTGTGCTAAACTGGAAAAGACACAATTTTTTCCAACATGTGCATCCAGAATACTATTAAAAAACACATAACACAAATAAAAACACACGCTTCAGGAAAGAAAAAAAAATACACATGTGGTTTAGAGACACAGATTGAGGAATATCTTGGAATTGGATGCTTAACTGAATTAAATGATAAATTAAAGATTTGGTATGCATGTAGGGGTTAACAAATCAAGCAACATAAGAAAATGGGGGGGGCAGAGTAGAAAAGAAGGCATTATTTGAGCAAAATGGGGCGAGGTGCTTCAAAGGAGAGGTGCTTAAACGACTATGAAAGGCACCCCCTGCCTTGATGTGGTTATCAATAGGGTTGACGTGGAGTTATGGTGACAAGGTTTGCTACTTATGGGACTTGTCTGAATGGAATGGAGAAGCTTTTACTTTTACTGTCAAGCCACAGCGCTCTCGACAAGCACAGGTTAGTGACTACAATGTGTGAATGCAAAATACTTGTCTTCTTTATCCGCAATAATAAAGGTCATTTTATTTGTTGTGTAATTCCATTAACATGCTTGATAAAAGAAAAGTTTTTAGATTTTAACTTTTATTAATTCAGTCTGTTTACTGGATGGCAGCAAATGGACCAAGTGCCCGACAGGAGCACTTTCAGAATAAATACATGCTGGAAATGAAAAGGTCCTCAAGTCCCACTTTATTTTCTGTACACAGTGCTGATGTCCCTGGAAGTGTAGCAGAAGGCTCTGAATATTCAGTAAACACTGGTCTAGGAAACATTTAAGTGAGAATTAAAAATGGCAAGCCACCTGCTCTTTTCATTACGGCAACTGTTGATTCAGACACAGGCTCTAGAAGTGATCTGCCATGTGACAGATTCACTCCTACCTAAACCCTGTTAAACACTGATCATCACTTGGCAGTCTACAAGCCAAGAAGTGAATACAAAGGCACACAAATACAAATCCATGCTTTTTTTGTATTCGCTGTCCCGGATATTTCTCTAAACAACACACGCAACACCAAACAGAGGCAAATGTTTTCACACATGGAAACATGCAAAAGAGCCTGAAACTTTGTTCTGTAGTGCAATATGCTCTAGAGAGCAGGACAGTGTGACACGAGCAGAAAAGTGCCAGCTTTTACTAAAGATGCCTTCTGGACCGCTGAAAGCTTAACATACTCTACAGCCTTAAAAACTAACGGGCATTCTGTGCTGTGGTAAGAGCAGAAGGCTTGTTGATATATTGTTGTGAAGTCACATATTGTCAAAAGAAGGCACGAGATAAAGAAAATTTAAAGCAGTTAGTGAAAATCCTCTCTTGTTGAACCCATATTCAAGGCACAATGTTACAAAGGTTATTTATTTTCTCTTTTGTTTGTCTTTTTTTAATTAGCGAAACATCCAAATAGCTTTTCAGCACATTTTAATTTTGGAGAAGGTTAGGTCATAGGCCGAGAAACAAGTGTTTTCTCATTTAAAAGTATTTCTAATCCTTTTTTGGTTCAGTTTTACTGCTCTCCTTTCAACACTCTTACAACACTTTAAAAAAAAACAAAAAAAAACAGCTACAGTAAATCAACTAAATGCTACATTCGGCTAACAGACATTCTTGTAGCTACCATTTAACAGTTTAAGTCAGTTAGTTAGTAAGTTTTTTTTTACTAACTAAGCCTATCTAAGACTAAATATTGGTTTTATATTGCCCTGTATTGGCTGGATGTGTAAATAAAGAGACTGATTTTTTTGGCATAGATTCAACAAGGTGCTAGAAACATTCCTCAATAATTTTGGTTCATATTGACATGATGGCATCACACAGTTGCACATCCGTGATGTCAATTTTCAGTTCCACCACATCCCAAAAGTGCTCTATTGGATTGAGATCTGGTGACTGTGGAGGCCATTCGAGTACCGTGAACTCATTGTCATGTTCAAGAAACCAGTTTAGGATGATTTGAGCTTTGTGACATGTTGTGTTATCCTGCTGGAAGCTGCCATCAGAAGATGTGTACACTGTGGTCATAAAGGGATGGACATGGTCAGCAATGATACTCAAGTAGACTGTGTGTGGTGTTTAAATGATGCTCAGTTGGTACTAAGGGGCCCAAAGTGCATCAAGAAAATATCCTCCACACCATTACACTACCACCACCAGAAGCCTGAACTGTTGACCCTATCATCTATTATCTGAATGTTGCGGCAGAAATCAAGACTCATCAGACCAGGCGACATTTTTTCAATCTTCTATTGTCCAGTTTTGGTGAGCCTGTGTGAACTGTAGCCTTAGTTTCCTGTTCTTAGCTGACAGGAGTGGCACCCAGCATGGTCTTCTGCGGCTGTATGGTTTGACATATTGTGTCTACAGAGATGCTCTTCTGCATACCTTGGTTGTAGTGGGTGGTTATTTGAGTTACCGTTGCTATCCTATCAACTTGAAGCAGTCTTGTCATTGTCCTACGACCTCTGGCATCAACAAAGCATTTTTGCCCAGAGAATTGCTGCTCCCTAGATATTTTCTGTTTTTCAGATCATTGTCTATAAACCCTAGAAATAGTTGTGTGGGAAAATCCCAGTAGATCAGCAGTTTCTGAAATACTCAGACCAGCTTGCCTGGCACAAACAACAACGCGACATTTAAAGTCACTTAAATCACCTTTCTTCCCTATTCTGATGCTCAGTTTAAACTTCATGTGATTGACCATGTGATTGGCTGATTAGACATTTATATTAACAAGCAGTTGAACAATAAAATGAAGAATAAAGTGGATAAAGCCAGTGAGTGTATGTGTCAGTGTTCTGTGGTCAGTTTTCAGAGCTATACACACTTATGTATATAACATCTAAAATAACTTTTAAGTGTAGTGATTATACTTACACAAATCTTGTGCATTTCACTAAGATAAACTGGCTGTGATTGGGGTGATACATGAAGCTTGATAGCAGCTGAAGGACTTTAGAAAAAGATTTCATTATTATAATTCTAAATTTTAATGTGAGTTCCATCATTTCTTCAGCTTAGCAGCAATGGATGGAAGCCCAGTGTGTAATAGTGAAACCAACAATAATTATTCCAAAGGTTTGCTAGCTAACAGCAGTAGCAATTACAATGACAACAGGCTGCCTTAATGAATCAGTGAGTCTTGAGCCTAAGTTTATTCTCACTTCTTATTAGAGACAGATGAAATGAAGAAGAACATTATGCATTACCTGGAGTGCTGCTAGCATTTTGAAATACCTCCCACTTCATTTGCTATACACACACATACACAACATACACACGTATTGCTTTTCACTTCCATCTTCCCCCGGCACAGCGCTGATTGATTAGATATTGAAAATGGTCTGTCAGCGTGTTTTAGAGAGGTACTCATCTGATAATGAATGCAACACCTCGGTTGGGAGCTAATTATATTAGAGACACAACTTGGTTCTGCTGTCTTGCTCTCTCAGTGTTGGTCCCTTTGGGAGACAAAGTCATGCAGAAACACACCCTGCTGCTCCGGCAAGGCTCATCAATGCCCACAGTAAAGATTTCCATTGGCCATGCCGGCTTATTCACAATTTGCTCCTCCGCCAGCAACCATGACACAGTCAGAGACACATTTAGACTGATAGAAAGTACGTGTATAATGGCAAAAATTAAATTGAGAGACACAAACTGAGTTGCAAAGCTACCTGATCTGCAACAGCACGGGCCAATTTGTCCATCCTGGAACCAGCCTCTGCAATTTTCTTAGCTGCGTTGATCACATCTGAGGAGTTCTTCAGGGGGCCTTTGCCTCTGAGAAAATTCAAGGAGAGAAGAAGGGAAAAGGGATTGTGGGTGGAGTTGCAGAGGCAGGAGGCATGCAGAGCTTCCCTTTAAAGACTGAGCTCACCCCAGTGGTGCACAGGCATGTAGAGCAGCTAATTTGCTGTTTGTGGCAGTAAAAATATGACACAATACAATCAAAAAAACAATGCACAGTTTTCCCAGATAATGGATGAAACAAATACAGTCTACCTTTTTCCTAATGATGCATCTTGGAGACGTGCTTTGAAGCACTCTCCAAGAAGGAAACAATTTATGCTTTAAAAGCAAAACATGAAAATTTTTAGAGCAGTTACAGTAAAAAGAAAAAAAAACAGGAGAGGAAACCAGAGAGCCTGTGATCTGAGTTGTTTTTTTTCTTTTTCTTTCTTTGCAACCAAAGGGAGAGTAATTTGGCTAAGAGAAATGTGCTTGCCTCTCCGTGATGTCTCATTTTTAGTCACTGGAAGTTGAAACTTCCATTCAGTTTGTTCATGCCAATGTGAGTCAACGGGGTCACTGCCAAGTAATAATGGTGCAGTCACAGCACTGCAGTCACAAACACTCATGACTAATCATGGTTCTGATTTTCACCAGCCGCAATGGCGTGACCGGTATTGTTTTCACCTTGTGTGTGTGTGTCATCGTACTACACCACTGTGTGTAGCACAAACTACAGGTAGCTTAAGCACTGTGGCAGGGGTTAATGTCTCTGTCTGAGAACACTTAGATGGGGGAAACTGCTAGCTTTCAAAAAACAGGAGTCAAAATACAGTATATCTCTGAACCATAACAACCATTACAGTCTGATCACAACCAAGTGTTTTTATTTTTTACCTTTGACAAAACAGAATACAGTTTGCTTTTCTCGCAATCTCACTTCCCTAATTTTCACACTTAAAATAGAAATGTCTACTGTGTGTCACTCTTACCTGGTGAAATCTGTCATCTCCATCATGATCATACACATCTGCTTGGCCAGCACAATGATGTCATTGCCATTGTCATCCCACTTGGCAACTTCTGCGTCTAACTTGCACTTTTCCTGTCTGAAGCTCTCCACCTGCTCAGCAATCTTTGCCTTCTCCTCCTGGGGAAGCTGTGCCATGATGGCCTGCAGGCAACACGGGAGTATGAAGGAAGCAAAAAGCATTAGAGGAGGAGGAAGATATCATGAAAGGGTACATTTGAGCTGATAAATTGGGAAGATGGCTCATGAGGGAAAAAACAGAGGAGAAAATAAAGGAGATAGCTAAGGTTGGGGAGGAGAGAACGAGAAGGAAATGAGAAAGAGAGAAGGATTATGCTAAGAGAAACAGAATAAAGGACATTTATAAAAGAGTGCTCCATTTGTTCATCCCCCCCCCACTCAACAAAACTTGGACAAACTTAAACATTTTGTCTGGGGTCTGACTACTTGCTCCTCTGAAACACTTCAAAATAAAGTTCTAAACTTTATATTTAATGACTGGAACTTTTCAAACCACTTGACATCTTATATCCATAAAAAGCAAATCCGTTTTTTTGCCTTCGTTTTTATCCTTCCATGAGAATACATTTGCTCTCTCAGCGGCCTTTGGGGGCAGGTCCAAAATGGCATAAATCTTGTGGCAAGGTCACAAGCACAGTAAGGACCCAGTATTATTTGGGAGATAAATGTATAATTACCTCGCTTCTTAGACCAGAGAATGAATAATGCATTTGTTCAACATTATGTCAGGGAGGTGAGATGGAAGGAAGAGTAACCTGGTTTCCATTAGGTCGATTCTATTGACTCGAGAGGGTGAGAGAGAAAACGAGTACAGTGAAAAAAGGAAAGTCACCATTGTTTTTTAACCTCATCTATTATTGACTGCCCTCCAAGAATTGCCATTCTCTTAATGAAATAATCACCCTACTCCTCCCTTTCCCTCTTCCTTATTCCCTCTCTCACAGCAAAGCTGGTGTGTGGGGGTGTGGGGTGAGCTTGATGAGAGAGTGCGTCACTTTGCTCAATGCCCCTGGTAGATGTGTTAGGAGGGAAAGAAAAAAGAAAAAAAAACATAGATGACTTGTCCTCTTGAGATTCTTTGAAAGCGAATAAACATAGGGGAGAGGGCCCACAATGAAAAAGAGAAAATTGAAATTACAGACAGAAATAGAGAAGCATGGAGGCACAATTTTCTCATCAGAGGCCAGCAGATGCGTCCATGAGCTTTGGCCTACTGATCACTTTGTGAGCGGAGTGCTGCAAAGCTTTGATGGTGGTTAGCTTGAAAAAAGAAAAAAAAAACCCGTACGGCACAAACAAACAAGCAAAACCAGCCCCCTCAAGCCCAGTGTAGATTTCCTCTGCTGCTGGTGCCAAGACACACAAACAACAGAGCTGAAGCAAATCCCATTTAACAGCATGTGGGGTGAAAACACTGCTCATATTTAAAACAAATACCAAGTTGCTATGTATTCAGACTGCACAATGAGGAATAAACCATTTAAATCACACAAGTGATTCCAGCGGGGCAAACTTCTATTTGCACTGCAGGTATGCCTGCACGCATTGCTCAGGGGCTCTGGGGCCACTGCAGCACCAACTGGCTGAACATCGACTTTGCGCTTGCCCATCTACACATCAAAAACACTTCCAAGTATTAGTTCACCAAGCAGATTTTTATTATTTTTTATTAATGTCACCAGTGGTTCTTAAAGCGGGGTCTGTGGCGCACAGCACAGGGGCCCTTAGAATAAGCCACAAATTGTAAAATTGTGCTACATTATTTAAAAAAGTTAATATATTCAAATGGAAATTACTTATTCCAATTAAACAAGCACACTGTATCTATTTTTCTTTATTATTATTTTTGAATAGGAAGAAACTCACCCAGAAACAGTCACAGCCTACCTTAACAACTCTATTTTATCAGCAATGAAAATATATGAAAATATGGAGTCACCAGAGGCACAGCACTGCTTCACATCAGACAACCTAAAATATTACTTTCCATTTTTGTTTATTTTTGAATTTTTTTGTCATTTATAGACCCTACAGTCACATTAATATATATTTTACAACAAATCAGCAACTTAAAAATACTGTTGTCACAGATTTTATTGTTGCTTTGGTCAAATCCATCCATCCATCCATCCATTCTCTTCCGCTTATCCAATTCAGGGTCGCGGGGGGGCTGGAGCCTATCCCAGCTGCTACAGGGCGAGAGGGTATCAGTATTGAATTTGAAATTCTAGTATTGTGACAACCCTAATATGTTGCATGAACTTTTTTTCAAGAATAACCTGGTGATCTGCTCACTCTTTTCATGCACACCTGCTGCCTCCTCACTGACCTGAATCTATGTTGCTACCACTGCCACTGGTGTTACAGTTGTTCGTACAGCATTTCAAAAGCACCTTTTAAACCCCACATCCCACTGGTGGGAAGTCAGTACCTGCTGAGCTGAACCTAAGTGTTTTCATGTGGGAAATGACAAGGTCAAAGTCTAAATGCCAAATATGAACACTTAGCCATATTCTACATTCATATTTTCTAAATTCTGGGCTGACTGGAATGTGTTGTTTGACTTTGATGTATATAACACAGCCTGCTGTGTCTTAGTTCTAAGAAGGTTTTATTTATGTTGCTGAATTTGCTTGAATTTTAACCTGTTTTTAAATTCAAATGAGTCTGAATAATAGTGCAAGTATTCACAAATATAACCTTGAGAACAACAAATGGAATTTTAGTCCAGACTCTTTAAAGGTGCTTGTGCTCTCAGCAGGTGGGGTCTGACAAGTCAATAGCTCCCTGGGACATGGCTTGCTGATTACATGTTCATGTCTTAGTGTGACCCAAAATATAATGCACTGTGAGTGCTGCCTCAAAAATAGGGACACCAGTGCGTGTGCTGTGACAGGCAGAGCTCTCTGACCTCAGGTCTCGAAGGCGGTCATTATCATCTTTGCTGTTCACATCTTTTCTGCACCCAACTGTTGAGGCATCAATAATTCACTTATTTCTATTATTATACTGAACAGTGTGCTGCTGGTGTCAAAAGGGTGGGTACGCCATTAGGAGAAATACATGATATGTATGGTATGGTTTTGCAAAATGCCACTGTAATGAGGCAGGGGAATAAAAATGTAAATTGAGAATCAGAGTGCCTCTAGATGCACTAAAAATTTTTTTTTCTTTTTCTCCCCCATCTTCTGCTCACAGAAAATACATAAAACAAAGGCAAACTGCTCTCCTAAACAACTAAAGGGAGCAAAAAGTCTCTCGAAACTCAACAATTTAGACTGAAAATTCCTTCTCTAAAATTAGGGATCAAGGGAGGTTGGGGAGAGAAAGTGAGGGATTTGGTTAGTATACCGATTGACTCTGAAAATGGCGTGACAAAAGAGAGAGCGTCAGGGAGGAAAAGAGAGAGAAAGAGGTTCTGAACACAAAGGAGAGCTGCAGCACAGGGGTAAACACACAAGCCAATTGGGACGTCAGGGGAGCAGGAAGGGCCCCTGGTGAAGCCCCCCCCCCACCCTTGAATACACACACACACACCCCCACCCACCCACCTACCTCCTCCTCCTCCTCCTCCTCTTCTGCACTCTAGAATTCACTTATCCCCAAATC
>VUQS01001359.1:1338-13895 GCA_015108495.1 Heterochromis multidens | reverse complement strand
GCCACTACATTGATGTGACAGACTACAAATCTATTCTCCACTCTTGGAATTTGGGTACATGATGCTCTGTGCTGAGTCTGCACAATAAAGGGAGGGTTTGTATGAATTCAAAAACTTTAATATGAAAGCAGTTCTCTTACCAGTTTGCTTCTTGTCCTGGTGTATGGAGTGGCAGTGTGATTTTCCACAGTCTTTATTGAATAATGCTGCTTTGAGTGCTTGATGATTTGGTGGACTGCTTCTATGTAAAGAGACTGAAACAATGCTGTACATGTTTCTCCTCTTATCTGCTTTGCTGCAAATTGCTCTTTAACTTATTTTGGAAAGTTCTGGTCTTTACCTCGGATTTAATAACTAAAGCATCCACCCTAAAACTGGTGTATTATATTGAAATCTGTGATTATTCATTCTAAATCATTCTTAGACAATAGGTCATCCAACTAATTAAGCTGCTTTTGAAGGTAACATTGTAATGTGTACCCAGTTGAAATGAGGTTTGCAAATGCAAACACCATATTCCATTAATATCAATTACAGGGCATTGTACGCATGACATTATGACTGGGGGCTGAGCCCCCCTCAAGGTTTGATCCTAGGATCGCCCCGATCATGAAGTGTTTACCAGGAGCTCTTCCCACCATCTTGAAGTATTTCCAGTTTTTATTGCTTTTTTTTTGTTAAGTTTCAATTGTTTTTGGGTTCGTGGAAGGAAGGTCTGATGCTTTCTTTCACTCTGCTTCTTGGTCAACCAGCCCTAAAATGCCCAGAGGTGTGTTTTGGTTCACCTGCCTGCAGAAGAACAAAAGATAGTTGCACTAAACTATGTAGTATGGTGTGTCAATGCAGGATGCTGTGGTAGCTGGTTAAGGTTTGGCTTGAATTCAGAATAAATCATAAACTGTGTTACCATCACAGTGTTTCCTCCATGCTTCACAGTGGGAACCACACACACAGAGAACCATCTGTTCATTTACGCTGTGTCTCACAAAGAGAGGGCAGCTGGAAGCAAAATTCAAATCACCAAACCAAAGTCCAGATTTCCACTGGACTGCCTCCTTGTTGTTCTGTCTCAGTAGTGCTTTCTTTGCAGCAGTTGCAAAATAAAATGGAAGAAGATCACCACTACTTTGGCATAGCACAACTGGTTGTCTCAAATGCATTAAGAAGACAAGAAATTCCACCAGTTAGCTTTTGTTATGGAAAAATCTATTTAAATAAGTGCAAATACTCCGTGAGCATCTTTGGGATGAGCTTTATTATAATGCTGCAGCAAGAGAGAGACTATACAGTCAGACAGAGCTTCCTGTTAGTCTCTGTCGTAAGCGTAGCACAGCTGTGTTTTATACAGGCACACAACCAAGTTACATGTCGGATCACTTCCTCATATGGCAGTTGGGTCGGGTGCTAGTTTCTTTCCCTAAAACATACAACAGTCGTTACTTCCTGCCAAATAAGAGAAAGTTTGAAGCAGCAAAACTTTTCAAGGTGACAATTTTTGCACAAGCAAAAACACGTGAGGTACATATAAGCATCTAGTATTTCTTTCACTGTGATAGTCTAGTACTTTTCCACTCTACTACAGGCATTGCATACTATAAAATTTCCATTACACTTTTTTAATAAGGCTTGCCTGTAAACTCAAATCCATGTCTGTCAGGATCACAAAATAGGACTGTTATTCTATGTGCAGTCATTTAAATTTGGCAGTATAGCTCTGCTCTGGGACTGTTCTTAGAGCACACACTCACATTCATTGCGCAGTTGATTTTATTAAAAAAGGTTGTGAAAAAATAACAAGAATGAGATGTTTAATTCCGTTTTGATTTTGGCAATAGAATATAGAATATATTAAAGGGTCTTGAATTTATTCCATGTTTCATTCAGTTCACTAACAACCATCACACTTAGAGGAAGCCGAACTGCCAATGACTGTAATGGTCGAGAGAGAGTCATTTGGTAGCAGAGTACAATTACTGTGTTGGAGATACAGCCCACAGATACTAATTATTGACAGTTTAGGAGTGCAAAAACACTTGGGTAATAAATGTTTTGTAACTGCTTGATTGCTAGTCAGCTCTGAGCCACATGTGCACTCTCCTGGGTATTAACGATGTGAGGTCTAAGCAAAGACAATATAAGAGAGAGGTGTGGCAAATCTGTGGTTGAATTCAACAGGAGCAAAGCTGGTGGTAGAAGTGTAACTTCCAGAGGAAAAGGCTTTTTAAAGCCATATTTTAGGGCAAAGTCACAAAAAAAAATTTTAAGCAGTTTTTGTCTGGTTTGGGTCTGTCTGGGTCTAAATCATCACTAATGATGAGAAGTAACCCTGATAGTATAGACTTGGGGTTAGGGGTACTTCGATCTCACAGGATTCAATGAAGCTTCTGCATAAGTTCAATAAGGAAGATGTCTTTTCACTCACCTGCTTGCATTCCTGGACATTCAGGCTGCCAATCTATTCTTTTTTGTCACTTGCTCTTTCCCATGATGTCAAACTCTGTCATCATCACTCTGGTCCATTGTTTTTGGCTGCCTTCAGCGAACCCATCAGCCTCTGTTCCTTGTGGTTTAAGTCTCAGTGCTCATTCTAATCACTCACAGAACCTTATACAATTCTCCATCTGCTTCATCCCCACCACAGACAATGCCTATAGACTCCCAGTGTTGTCCCAGTGTTGGGACTCCCCTCAGTCACTGGAGTCTAATCACCAAATGTTTCATTACTCAAAACCATTAAATTATGATCAGTTCCTTCAAATACTGTCTCCTTAATGAACTGATAGTTGAGCATTACCATTTGGAATGAAGTGGAGCTATCTTACAGTCTGAAGAGTTGACCACACAGAGAAAAAAAAAAAAAAAAACTAAATAAAATTTATTTTCGACCATCCATTTCTCCAAGACAAAACTGAGATAATTAAACAGCATGAGATTTTGAGCATTTTCTTATACTTAAGCTTTCCTGTCATCTCAAATTGATCCAAATTTAAGATCTTAAAATGATCTTTTTCATTTCTCATTCAATTAACTTAAGCTGTCTGAAATAATCAGCTCTTGAGATAATTTTCCTATCGCTATAAAAAGAATAACAATAAGGAAAAAAAAAACAGCTGGATTCATTATGAAAAAGCAGATGCTCAAAGGAAAAGTAGAAAAACAGCAGACAAGCTGTTAAACAGAGGAGCATGTCTTGTGGATCAGTGGGGAAATCATTTGCATGGTGAGAAAAAACTTGCACAGCCAGGTTCATTCTACAGAAAACATCACCCACAAACCTCTGGTAAGAAGAGTTGTGGAGGGGCAGCCATTTAACATGACTGGCTGGGGGTTGCGGCAGATGGCTAATGGCTAAACGCACTAATATGGTCAAACAATCTTAGCTGATATCTGTGTTGCTGCCTATTGGTATTGTTGGCCATTAGTAAACAATTATTTCTATTAATTTTTTTTTATTGTTTATTGCAAAAGCAAACAAACGAACACAAAAAAGCAGAACATCTTTCAGGCAAATTGTTGTTTTACACTGAATACTTTGGAGTTGGGTTAGAGGCAGGTTGCAGAAAGTAGATGTTATCTTTTAACTCAAGTCTCATTTTAGCCTCACAGTTCTTCTGTTCTGTAAGATTTCCATTTGGGAGTGATGGAGTGATCTCCCCTAACCCCAATTGGGTTGGCATATGCCACCCTAACCCTAACCCTAGTTAAGAATCAGTATCTTTAACCACCTTATCTATCAAAATTTGAGAAAAGGTTTGGAATAACTTGCACAACTTTATATACATATAAAGCAACATCAAAGGGAAATACTGACTTCAAAAATTCTTCTAGTAGCGCAGTTGAATAAATGAATATTTTAAATAATCTTTGCCTAACACTGCTCATAGAGTGTCTTAAAGATTTTGCTCATATCCCTCATATTTCATTCAGCCCTGTTGTTTTCAGAGTTATACCCACTTGGGGGCGGTATGTCACAATAATTCAGCAGCCATCCTTATCAGTGTGGACAGACCTACATGCAATATACAAGCAATAAAATGCAGGTTTAAGTTCAATGTTCTTTTACGTCATTGCCACATTAAATAGTAATAATGGAAAAATACTTAGCATGCAGGAAATTGCTTTTTACATGAGACTATGGCATCCAAACAATTATTCTTTATTTATCCCTCCGTTACAATGACTCACTCTCAAAAGATGAAACAGTAAACATGAACTTGCATAGCCTCGGTTACCATGGTAATATCCTGAATATCCTGTTTATTTCTTGTAAATGGACAAGGACAAACATAAGTAAATATGAAGATCTAACCCAGCATGTAGCCAGACCTCAAAGTGGCTTCATGTGAGATTTTCTCTAAAGTAAGACAACAAGTGATTTGACATTTTTATATCTTCTTATAAGCCAGAGAAATACATCTGATGGTCATTAAACAGTGGTAGATGTGCTTGCTGATGTGATATAAGGAATGCACTTGTTGAGTGATGTATCAGCCCTGTTTCCAGGTTCCAGGTTCTACTGCGTTCATTGAAGCTGTCATCTTTTTAACATGTTGTAAATCTTTGTGTCTTTTATTTGATAGAAAAAAAGCCCTTAAATAGACAGAGTGGTCATTCTCTGCCTCTCCAGCTTTTTATTAGCACTATTCATGCGCAGCACATCTTTAGGCTAAGTTTTTAAACCTCATGGTGTACACTGCAGTCCATGGGCTCATGGTGTCCCAGACACCAAATATTTGAACACTTCAGAACCCCTTAGGATCAGGACTTTTTCATAGTGAGTAATGCAGACCATGCAGCAACATATTAATGACTAACCTCATGTTGTGGATGGATCATCTCAGACACTTTCTTGGCTGAAGTTTCATCCTCGTCCAACATCTTCCCTGTCCTAATGTGTTTCTATTAGCCTAACCATAACTCTGTAGCTAGCCACCAGGTAGCAAATCATTATATGTCAGCTAGTCCAACTTCACTAACCCTCTAAACATCGCTGCTATTTAGTTCTCTGTCTTTGTTTATGTCCAAAATAATAACAGCGCTGTATACTTTAGTTTTATTTATTTATTTATATATATTTTTTTAGAAATACCTCAGTCTGAATATGTTATATCATCTTTAGATGGACAGTAGCTAGCTAACCTCCTGCTGACTTATCCACTAACCACCAGTTCCTATAAATCCCCTTTTTCGTGGATGCCCAGTTGTTAAACTTTATTATAACACCTGGAAGAACAGCCACAATGATTGTTTTATTGGAGCTGAAAGAATCATTTTTAACTCTCAGTAGAGTCTATGTTCCCTTTCAAATTTTAAATCAAGTTTCATACACTCATTTTGGCATTACACGTTTTCTGTTACAGGATACCATTTGTGGTCCTATCTACCAGCTGATTTATGTGTTGCAGTGATGCCACATTTACTGAGATGGCTTAGTCAAAATAGATGCTTTCGGTGGGCAAAAACTGGTTAACACTTGTTGCCTATGGCATGATTATGATATATAAAAATGTGAATATCAGTAGTTTCAAATTTTCATCTTTGAGAAAAAAATATGGGTGGGAAACTTTGGTGTAGTAATTAAACCCATGGGGCATTACCTGCTAGCTCATAATTACAGGGAAACAAACTTCAAAACCATGACTTGTGTAATGTGTGTAATTACATAATATACACCCTTGAATGTTAATCTGAAATATGAAAATGCACAAGTGTAATAGAGTGTACCAAACTCAGCTTCACAGTGACAGAAGCATGCCGACTGCACGGTCCTTCTCGGTATGCTGCCCAGAATAAAATGCAGGTATTTCAGAAGTGGGGTGAAATTAATCTCATGCAGAAGAATTCCTGAATTGGATATTTTCCTAGCTGACGACCTCATGGTAGTTTGTAGCAGGAAAAAGGTGTCAGTGTTTGGAAGTGCCATTTGGCCAAAGTGAGTAACACAAATGAAACTATTTGGGCAGAAATCAAAGTCATTCATTTAAGCAAATTCATTTTGTGTTAAAGCATGGTGGTTGCACCATCATGCTACAAGGGAGTTTCTGTGTGGCAGGTATATGAAGACAATGGGAAATGAGGCTGAATGAAGCTAAATCAAGAGAAATCCAGGAGAAAAATCAGCTCCACACAGGAGACTCTGGGATGGCAGTTCACTTTACAGAAGATCAGTGACCAAAAGCATGCAGCCAAGTCCACAGTTTTTTAATAGCTCCCATCCAATCTAACACAGTTTGAGAGGATCTGCCAGGAAGAATGGGATTAACTGTCCAAAGCTTATAGAGATTTACCAAAGCAGACCTGAAGCTGGAGTTGCCGTCAAAGTGGATTATACAAAGTAATGAAATAAAGAGTCTAAATGTTTTACAACTTACATTTTTCAAAATAAATTTGAAACATATTTTAATTATTTTAACAGGGTGAGCAAAAGGTTCGGGGTCTAAATACTTTCAGAATCCACTGTAACTGAAACTATTCATAGCTTGAGTAACCACAGCAGTTACGTCCACTCCAGTTTTGCATTCTTGTTTTAGATCTGCCACAATAAGTTTGAAGGCAGTTAGCCTTAAGTGGGAGTGGAATACAGAACCCTCCAAGAATGAGTCAACATTGATGCTAGCTTATCAGCCTGGCTTACAATTGTGTACTGCTGTATTCATAATGGAAGATACTTCATTCAAATTATGTGACCATTCACTGGTAAACTGCCATTTAATTTTACAGACACTAACAGTTCATGTTGAACTTAGAAGCAAACATATCCTTCTTCAGTCTAGAAAACAGTAGACATCGTCATTTCATTGTGAAATGTTATATACTTATAGACATCCATAATACTCCACCACACACACTACACACGGAGTATTAGGCACAACTAATCCTCCACAACCAACTACTGCATCCTACTTACAAGTGCTGAATAGCACTGAAGGAAAAAAAATGCTGCTGTTTTCCGAGTGTCTGTGTCTGCAAAAAATAAAATAAAGCTTGGAGGAACATTTGACCACCACTGGTCTATTAGTTTAGCAGTAATCAGGTGACTGTAACACATATTACTTTTGGATATTCCATATCATTTCAGCCAAAGAATATGAGTGCTCCCAGACAGATGTTTTCAGAAGAGTGCTTGGTGTTTCATCTGTCAGAAAAGGCTTTGATGGACACAGTTCCTAAGAGTAAGTTTTATTTTTCTGGAGTGAATGTAATGAGTGTGCTGCCTCACTGCTCACAGAGTTATTGATGTAGCCTGATATGGGAGTGCTGTGTGGAAGAGTTACAGTACTGACCAAAACATTTTCTTCACTATTGTCATGAGTGAGGAATTCCACATTGAGTGTGTTGTGTTTCCCAAAGAAACAGAAAATACTACTGTTATAATGCTTGTGGTCATTAGGGTAATTCCTGATTGATGCTGTTTTCCTTACAGTGCCATCCTCACCTTTCCATATTTCCCTACTGGCAGGGAGACCAGTTTGTTGTTGTGCTGGTCTTTGATATAGCTGTATATATCATATAGCTGTTCTCTCATCTTTCCAGGGGCCTCCAACTCTAATCAACCGCCTTGCACTGCAGTTGGCAGTAGTTCTAGTTCTGTTCTTAAAATCCAGATGATCATTCTAACCAGAACCTGCTGCTGGTGGAAAACTGGTTCACAACTATGGGTTGTTATATCCCAATTTGTAGCATACCCAAACACCAAGGAATAATATGCCCAGATTAATTAAATATTGTGCATACAAAACAGGATTTCAGTATCCTATCTCTACCTGCATTCTTACAATGCCATTGCATTGTCAGTTGCATATGAAAAATAGCATACAGTGGTGTGAAAAAATATTTGACCCCTTCCTGATTTCTTATTTTTTTTTGCGTATTTGTCACACGTTTAAAATCATCATACTAATTTTAATATTAGACACAGATAATCTGAGCAGCTTTTAAATGATGGTTTCATTTATTAAGGGAAAAAACCTATTCAAACCTAGCAGGCCCTGTGTGAAAAAATAATTGCCCCCTTTGTTAAATCAGGAATTTACTGTGAATAACCACATTTTTTGGAAAGCTGAGTTCAGTTTCACTAGCCATACCCAGGCCTGATTACTGCCAGACCTGTTTAATCAAGAAATTACTTAAATAGAGCCTGTCTGTCAAAGTGAAGTAGCCTAAAAGATCTCAAAAAGCAACACGTCATGTCACAATTTAAAGAAACAGATGAGAAACAAAGTCACTGACATCTTTCAGTCCGGAAAGGGTTACAAAGCCATTTCTAAGGCTTTGGGACTCCAGCGAGAATCAGTGAAAGCCATTATTCACAAATGGAGAAAACTTGGAACAGTGGTGAACCTTCCCAGGAATGGCTGGTCTACCAAAATTACTCCAAGAGTGCATAGACGACTCATCCAGTAGGTCACAAAAGAACCCAGAACAACATCTAAAGAACTGCAGGCTTCACTTTCCTCAGTTGTAGATCAGTGTTCATGATTCAACAATGAGAAAGAGACTGGGCAAAAATGGCCTGCATGGGAGAGTTCCAAGGCGAAAATCACTGCTGACCAAAAAAAGAACACAAAGGCTCATCTCACATTTGCTAAGAAACATCTTGATGATCCCCTTGATGATATTTTGTGGACTAACGAGACAAAAGTTGAATGTTTTGGAAGGTTTGTGTCCCAGACACCAAAACAGCATTTCAAAAAAAGAACATCATACCAAGAGTTAAACATGGTCGTGGTAGTTTGATGGTCTGGACTGCTTTCTGATTTAGGACCTGGATGACTTGTTGCATTGGGTTAGGCTTGGGGTTATGACGACTTGGGAAAAAATTGGCCAGTATGTCTGAATATTGGATTTTTAAATCATTATCAGTATTGGTCTTTAAAATTCTGCATTGGTCAGGCTCTACTGTACATTAAGAAAACAAAAATAACTCAATTAACCAACTAGTATTTCTGGTGCAGACTAGCAAGGACAGCAACATCTAAAGGTTTAGTTGACTAGTCGCTGACATCTTTAATGCCAACTAGCATTTCCGTTCAAGGATGAGCACCATTCACATGGAGGTTGTTATGCGCGACCTTAGGACATTGATCTGGTCATCGTCTTGTTGTGTTGTTTATTGTCATCCTCATTAACCCACTCTCTCTCTGATAGGTTGCTGAAGACTTGTTGCATGAATATAAAAAAATATGAATAAAAGAGTTACTGGCACTACTGTTTTTGGTTTTAGTTTCTATTAGTCTAGTTTTCCAGGACTAATTAAGAGGAGAAGCCTGAATCTGACGGCCCATTGTATGGTTGGTTAATGGTCTTCTTCCTCTTTTGTTTGTTTTAGCTGGGGCTCCAATCTCTTTTTGTTTCTGTTTGTTCTTTGAGAGTAACTATATTTCCGTTATTAGAACCTTGGTGAATGGCAGCAGCGTTGTGGCATCGCATATGTTGGGTTCCTTTGAGCCATAAATTTAGGGTCCGTAACAGAGGTAATGGCCACCCGGGGGTATGAGGGCTGCCAGAAGATAGGACCATTGGCATCATGTATGAAACCTGGATAACCCATAATCTTCTTCTTGGATGGCCTGCATTTGCATAGACAGCAAAAGCTTGTAGTTCATATCGTCAGCATGGTGCTGGTTCCCTAGCACTTCAATCATAAGCCTTGGGCAACATTGGGAAGCTCATGTGGTGATGGCAGTGAAATTGCCATGAACAACTTAGCCTTTATTTCCCTTTTTTTTCCCCTGCCAACTCTGTGGATCATTTGAGCACAGTGCTTCTTACAATACAATTTGCAGAATTCTCCAAAGAGAGTGGCAGCCCATGGGCCAGTCTATAAAGAAAAAAAGACATCTTGTCTCCTGACCTTGACCATGGTCCCTCAGTGAAGAAATTAACTGCAGCAAATAGACCACAGTAGTTTTTGTCCTTCTTGAAACTAAATTCTATATCACCATAAAACAACATAATATGAAAGGCAGCATAAAATATTACCCTCTGCTGCCTTCGGAAAACAAAAAAAAGAGGAAAACAGTTATTTTTCTACATTAAAGAATCACACTTTTTATGTGCTTTGAACATTTTATTATTCAATATTATTCACATGAAAATGAAGCCAATGTGTGTGCCAGAAACTGCAGTTCTACCAGTGGCCACTTGAGGGTGGCTCCAAAGTCAAGTCAGTCCCCACTGAATTCTATGTTACAATGCCCAACTTTACAGCAGAAACATGTTTACAGGTACAAAACGAGGTTTGGGTCTCTATGGGAAATGTATTCTTTCATAACGCCATCCTGGGGATTTATTTTTTATTTTTTATAATTTACCCATTTAAACTTTATTAAGGCTTAAAGTTAGAAACATGGTCCCTATGATTGAGAGGTGTGCCTACAGCTGTCAATCACAGGCCTGCCTGTAAGCAGCTGTAGCCTGTGGCTGTCTGCTAGGCTTCTCCTCTGCTAACCTGAGTTACTGAACTGGATCTCTCAACTGTATGTGTGTTGTTGGTGCTTTTTTAGAGAATTTTTAGTTGAATTACTTGACATATGACATGAAGTAAATATTTGTACTAACAGCCCATCCAAAATTCTGGACTCCAGTTTTAATGAATGAGATTCCTGTACATTATTTGTGTGTTACTTAGTAGTAATTAGCAGGTGTCTGTGCCTGTACCCAAACATTTTATAGATGCATCTTGGCAACCAAGCTGTCTAGCATTAGCTGATAACTCCATCCTCTCATCCAAAAACAGTTTTATCATATTACAGTTAACTTACACTAAATATTTATCAATTTACAGAAAATTTAGTGTAAAGTAAAATGAACAGTAATAAAAAAATAAGTGTCTAGACAAAGATTACCAAAAAGGCTAAGGTTGACTATGATTACTATGATGACTGTTTTCTACACTCTTTAAAAATTAAAAGAATACATGCTGCTTTTTTAAATGAGTCCAATCTAAAAATGTAAAATATGCAGTTTACATAGGAGGATGACAAAGCAGCAAATATTCTCTTTGTCAATGCTGAAATTTGCACATATTTGTCACAGTCTTTTCTTGAAATTCGGTTTCAGTATAGCAGTAAAATGGTGGCTCCAATCTTTTCTTTTTGTATACAGTCCTAGAGGTTTATACTGAGTCTGAAAATTTGAGAAAATATACACAGTCATTGTCATGTTACTGGGAGCACCCAACTCAAACTAATATCAAATCTACAATAAATCATGACTTATCTTGTATATTTGACAGGGACCACACTCACTGATCAACAGAGAATGGGCACTATCGGCTAATTTTCCACATGTTGTCCGTGGGCTCTTGTTAAAACAGCAACCTAAAATTAGAATAAAAAGAATGGATGCAAGTATTATATACTGCATAGATAATACACATTGACTGATACCCAAATCACTACATTTTGCAGCCACTAAGAAAATAATGAAACAGAACAAAACATAACAGATCAGTGAAGAACAGTAAGCAGTTAGTATTCTCATCATCACATGTTTGATTGTTAACAAGCCACAGCTCTCTTCTGGAAGATCTGAATGATGGCATTAGCACTCCTAAAGATGCTGACACAAAACCATCATCAAAAAATTATGAATTAAATCCAAAAGCACGCCTGTGTGTCTACCCTAATGAATGGTGCTTCACCTGTAAATTACTGTAACTTACTGAAAACAAGCCCCATTTACTCATGCACTTTATGCACCTCACATTTTTGTTAATCGAATGTTTTCCATCACTGATGGCTTGTTGTTAAACCATGATAGAAACATTTGAATGCTGTCTATCATATTGACAGAATGATGTAGAATTAGTGCAGACTGAGAACATACTTGTTCACAGCAAAACTATAGAATTATATCAGCTTATTATAAAGGACCAAATGAAGGCCATACTGAATAAATTATTTTTTAAATTTACATTCAAAGGGAAAAGTCAAGGTTCTCAGCTCCTCTCACATCCTCTAGAAAGCCGTTCCAAATGTAGTTTGACCTTCCATAAGTCTGCCTGTACAAGTTGGATTTATTCTGTATATGTTTACATTCTGACCAGCGTGGTACTGTATCTGCCACCCAGAGCGCGACAAAAGATTGTAGCATGAACAACAATCCACAGTGAAAATCCATAGGAAAAAATTGAAGGCAGTGATTTCCATTTTTATCACAAAAACACTTGAGTGTGTGATTCTTTCACAGTGGACCAGGGAATTTAGCATAGAACATGGTAATGAGCACTTCTCCATTCATCTGGAAAACCTATTGAATTGTTAAAAATGGAGACAAAAAACTAGAGGCAGGCTGAACCTGTTAATTAACTTCTGAGAGACTGTGTCGTCTTTGTGGCATAACACTTCTACTTTCTATTCCGTCTTTGTTTTATTTTTCTGAGATTGTCTACAGTACTGTGCAAAAGTCTCGAGTCACCTTTTTATTTAGTTTCTAAGCAGCAAGACTTTCTTGTCATTTTTTTTAATGTGATCTTGAGCAATAGTTCTCCAGGCTTTCTGAAGGTCTTTCAAACCTTTTCTTTGGATATTTGCCTGCTTTTTCACTCTTTTTCA
>VUQS01001357.1:0-15199 GCA_015108495.1 Heterochromis multidens | reverse complement strand
CAACACCACATATATAAGAGCATAGGCAGCACTGGGGGATATGGACTGCCAGGGCCCCTGTGGGGAAGCGATGGCTTCCTGTTTGCAAGCCTTTTTTTAGTGAAAATGCTTAAAACGGGCCAAACGAGAGCAGTGCTTATCCAGCAAAATTGCTGCTAGATGGAGCAGAAAGTGCACAAATTTTCTATGACACCCCAGTAATGAGGTTTTATATTGACCCAGGCGTTGAGTGGAAGGGCTCTCTGCTCCTCTTCTCCTAAACCCAGTCAGCTCTCCTCAACCTCTATTTGGGGCCCCTGTAGGATACAAAAATCAGTATGGGCTCAGAGGTAGCAGAGGAAAAACATACAACTAAACATGGGGCACTCTTCATGTACTCCCATCTTCATTTTATTGCTGATTTCCTTGTGAGAAAATAAAATATTTTCTTTTTTGCACAGAAGAAACGTTTTTCTTTCACAGCTGTTTTAGCAACAAACTGTGATTGCATTTTCATCCCAAATGTAGATGCTTAAGAGGGAACAAGTATTCACATCATATCACGTCAGCCTTTTTGTGTTCACTGTGCTTTGCCTCAGTTTGAATATTATTTGTTTTATTTAGAATAAATTTAAGTGTTCAATAAAATGTCATTTTTAATGTTTTAAAGATATAATCGATTGACACTGGGTTATGTGAGATGTGCCATAAAATACAGTTCAAACATTCATCCATCCATTTTCCTCCACTTCTCTGATTCAGGGTCGTGGGGGGACTGAAGCATACTGCAGCTGTCATAGGGCAAGAGGCGGGCTAAACCCTGGACAGGTTGCCTGTCTGTTGCCAGCTCAAATAGTGTGCATCAATTAATTAGAAAAGAAGATTAATCTCTCACTGTTTTGTTAATTGATTGTTAGTTGTTTTGTCTGGGTATAAATGCCAATCCTTCTTGCTGCTGCAGCTTGTCCAGTGTGTGCAGTTGTCCAGTGTGCGTTTCTTGATTTAAATCAACTGAATGTGTTTGAATGTTTTTGTTGATTTTATAATTTTTCAGTTTTTTGTTATGCACCAGACAATTATCAGTTTAATCAAAATTGTCAATTCTCAGAATTTGTTGAATTAATAAAAATAAATGCTACATGCAGCCCGGAATCAATGTATTAAATCTCCTGAGCCCACAATCTAATAGAACATACAAAACCTACTGTGCCGCTCTACAAACCATTTGTACACATAATTATCACCCACTAAAATAACAGTAACTCATTTGCAACAGTTATAATTTGGCTGTAAACTGATGAAAAGAAGTTATTTTGGGTTCTTTTACATTTATGTTTGTATTTTGATGTAGAGAGCCTCCAGAGAAAGCCTGCTTCTCTTCAGAGAAGCCAGTCTAGACGTTCCTCCCCACCCATTAAACTGTCTGCTGGTTTTAATGAAGGTGAGAAAAGTTGATGTGATTAGCCATTACTGAAGCCTGCTTCGACCGCACCTGCTGAAAATATCCCTCTACAACCTGCTAATATGTTTCTTATTAATGGATTATTTCTGCCTAATCCTCTTTTTCTTTTCCATTGCACCAGAACAGCACCCATGCTTATGGTAATCAAAATTGCAAACATTTCCAAGGTTTGTGCTCACCCCTAAGAAATTACAGGAATACGTTTTAATTTTTATAACAAAATAAAAATATTTTATTTGGTTAAGAGCAAAATATTTTTGCTGCTATTTTATTTTGTGTAAATTAACTGACTGCAACTGCTAGCATTTATATAAAACTGTACAAACAAAAAGTGCAGTTGCTTTGATAACTGTGCATGCTTTCTGTTTGATCAAACTCTCCCTGAAGACATCCCCCTCCCAGAATCCTAAGTGCCTGAGGCAGGGGTCCATGATGCATGGCTCTATATCCTGGAGCTGGAGCAAGTAAAGGTCAGCACTGGATGTTTGTGAAAACCAGGGGGGCTGCCTGTCTCTGAACAGTTATTGTATCATACAGTAGTGAATGCGTACCATCTTGGACCGTGGCTTAACACTGATTTTCAAAACAGAAAGAAAGCAAGACTAGAGACAACATCTACCTATCTATGCTACCTAAGATAAAAGTAAGGTAAAGTATTGGTGTCTTATAAGTAAACACACAGCTCAACATAGGCGTCTCATTACAAATGTTTTTGTATGTCCATCAGGATGCCATGCAGTAAACTATTTTAAGCAATGCATCACCAGTGAGTTTTGCACTATCTGCAATCCTCTGATGAATTATAAATGTATATGTGGATGGAAATAATTTTAGTATACATCATAATTATTACGTTGCTTTTAAAGAAGAGGATTGCTTCTAAGAATGATCGTAAAACTTTAATAGTTCAGTATAAGCTGTATCTGATTCACAAACCTTTAACCACTGCATCTTAGCCCATTTAGCTCTGTTTTCTCTATAATCTGTCTGAGGTGCCAAGATTCAGCCTGTGCTTTCTGACAAACATAAGCCTCAAAGGCCACTCACAATGCATTAAGAATGTTTTCTTTTTGACAGACATCAAAATGTGACCTTTAAATGATTCTTGTTATCAGGGAAGCTGAACAAGAAAATCGATAGGATGCAGCTGGAGAGGAGGGATTAATGCAGGGCAAATTGATCATTCCATTTCATTTTCATCCTGATTTGATGTGCAAGCCATACACACCTAATCTGACCACAAACTGCTTTTAACACTTCAGAGGAGAATCCTTTGAGCAGAAAAAATACAACAAGCTCAACAAGCTTCTCAGTTACAAAAACGATAGGGCAGGAGCATGAGTCTTTACTGACAGTTAACCTTAATAATAAAGAGGCTGCATTTCCTTTTCCTTTCATCACTTCTCTGTGCCTTTTATAGCGTGCCTTGGTGCTGTTTCCTCTATTCACCACAGGGAATACACAATGGCAGAGCTCATTGTCTATTTCACACAGTTTGGGTCCATCAAACTGCAAAAACAAATACATTAATCATCAGAACACATTGATAGATCATTAATTATTGTACCTCACTGTTGATGTCACACGTTGTTGAATCCTTTCACAGATAATCAGAGCACTTTAGTGGAACTTCATTAAACAAACTGTTCATTTACAAAGCCAAGTCTGGACGTGCAGGCACAAAGTCAAAGAGATAAAAGACAATATTTTCTTTTAAAAAATCTTTCAGTACACATTAAAAGGAATATCTGCCCTAGAAGAATTGCACTATTTCCACTTCCCGCACACAGCTGAGATTGGGAGCGTATTACCGCTGAAATGCCAGCGCTCAACAGATAACTGTGATAACAAAGATAGCAAATCTGGGAAATGAAAAATGGCACTTCTCTTCTACAAGGAGATACATCAGTGTTTATTAAATCAATGCCAGACAGAGGAATCTGAAGGTAAAATAATGAACCACTTATAAATGATCTTTGCTTCGCTGGGCCTTACCTGATCAGGGTGTTCAGGGACCACCAATGCGAGGCATATTAGAAGAGGTCTATTAATCCTTGTGCTCCTCATACCTGACTATAAAATGGGTGAGTCCTCTGTGACTTACTAGGCACATCCTTTTTAATTTTTCAACATAAAAAAAGTCAGCCACACAACTTTCATTGATTGGGTGTGAAAGTTTGGGTTGTCTGCTTTAAGAGAGTGGATATTTCATTATGGTGCTCTGGGACACACATTACGCAGCTCTGCTACCTTTCGAACAGCATCCATGGCAACTAGAGAGGCTACTCTCCCTGAAGAAATGTGCTTTTAATTGAGTGACATCTAATCAGGCAGTGAAATACAGCAGTAGAGTTAACAAAACAGGTCAACGAGGGACAAGGACTACCAGCTGCAATCGCCATCACAGCACAACACTTCGTTTTGGTGTTGACTAGCACGTATTAGTCTGGTTTTAATGATCAAAATTACAGGGTTGGAGGTATTCTTCACAAGATCCTTGGGTGAATGTGTGATAGGATATGATGAGCCCTTCTTAGGACTACACCAGCTTGGGAAGGAGGAATGCCTTTGATGTACTGAAATTACTGGAGCTAAGAGGTCTCACAAGCTACGCCTTAACACATATTAAACAGGCTCTAAAGGATGAATTTTTCACAGTCATCTGTATTTTATTTTCTTCATCGTGTTGCATGGTGTGCAAGGCTTTGCTGTCTCCTATTTTCTTACTCAAACATTACTTGTGTTTTTAACTGCAATAGCATTTCCTTTTCATTATCAGATGTTGAATCAGTGCACAGGGGGACACCATCAACTCCCCTAAACCTAAAATCATCTGTGGTGACGGCACTCTGTAGTGACATACATACATAGAGGGGGTAAAAGCACAGTCTCAGTAAATTGTCTGCCTGCGCTTTGGGGAATCATTGGAATTCATGATCTTTTCTCAGTATGCTAACAATAATCTTCCACTAGCTCTGTCTCGCACATCACTAGGCATAGCAAACACTTGTCTTCACTGAGTCTCAGGCAGCATCAGCTTCTCCTCACCATGCAAATTTCTGAGCTGTGCCCCTCTTTGTATTACAACTATGTCCTCAACCTTTTCCAGTCACTACCCTTCGTGCAGCTGGATGATAAAAACCAGTGCACATGAGCAGTTTGAAACACACCTTAATTCTCATAGAGGATTGTGCTTTGATAAACCTTTGAGTTGTAAACAACTGGCAAATGGACTTTTTATGGCTTTAGATTGCAATAAGATACATTCTAAAGCTCTCAAAATGTATCTCCTAAACAAATGCTCCACTCCACAAGCGAGTGTGCCCTTACAACAAAAAAAAGTACAGCTTGCTTTTGTTAAGCAGGATATAACAAATGTTTCTGCAGTAAAAATCTGCTGGATAAATAAAATGCAACCCAAGTGAAATTTGTCTGTGTTTATATATTCCACTATGTGCAGGAGTGCAAAGAGAGCTCTTAATTGGAAGCACCTTAGATGGATGCTACTAGGGTTGGAGGTTCAGATTTTAGCTCATACTTACTAGCAACAATACTGAATTTGATCAGCTCACAGCCTCGTACTTTAAAGAGTGTTTGCTCTTTAAATGCTGGTTCCTTCCTTTTGACTTGCCAGCTCCTCTGTACTTTTAATAATGAAAGGGAGACAATTTTAGCATATGGTCTACATATTGATGTCATATGTTTTATGTATTCCTGTTTTATGCTTTATGTATCGTATGCTTGAGTCTCTGTGCATTTTGAGACAAATTTCCCTTTGGGCACAGTAAAGTTAAAGCTTGAAAGTTGAAGTAGTGAACAGTAAAAACATTAGAACAGCAGATGGTTCTGATATAGGAAATTTGCACGACACCACTAAAAGAGGTATGGTGCAAGACAATTAAAAATATAACCACACAATTAAGTCCATAAATTAACTTCTGACATTTTAACAATTTATTGTTATTTGGTTGTCTGTTTTGTTTCACAGATCCTAACAATTTAGGCCACTAAGATATAAATTTATGAGAAGTGTGGAAAACATTCACAGATACCTATTTTAGTTGAAACACTGGTAGAAACCTGTGATGCTAGTGTGCAATCACACAGTATTTTCTCATTTCTTCATTAGCATCAGGACAATAATCTGGTGACTAGTTTGTGATTGCAATCAAATTTTAAAATGTTTCTAAGACAGTGCGTCTTATCATACTTGCTGTATTATTATAGAACCATTTCATCTGCCTCACCTCCAGCGTGAAGCTTTGATGGTGTCAAGTGGGAGACGACAACCAATTAAAAGAAAATCAGTCAAACAACTTGGGGTCAGATCTCAAGATGCTCCCAATCAGTCATAATTTCCTGTTGTTATGCTGTGTTTGACTGCTCCTGATTGGAGTCTGATAAATCAGTGTGCACACTGGTCAGGACGACATATATGCAACTGTCTCATCCCAGAATACTACATCAAAACTCTCTACTATCTGTCTTTCCTGTGAGTAAGATGGGTGGCCCACAGAGCATGACCATGTTTCCTTAACCAAACAAGAGCAGAGGTAAAAAGACATGCAGCACCTTTAATAATACTTGTAGCACTCTACTTGTTTTCAGAATGCAAAGGCTAGGAGATGATAGGAATGGCATGTGTGGGGTCTAGCAGGACAAGGCAGTAGTCCTGATAGTATTTCTGTGCACGTCCTCCTCTGTTAGTCATTACTGTGTGCAGACGAGGGGTGATGTTTACTCTGCTGAGACAAGCAAGTCTACTGCTCTGGGTTGCAACCTTGTGACTCTCTTCTCCCTCCTGCTGCCAGCTCTCCTTACGTCTAGGCCGGGCCCTGCCACACCATCAGCCCACTGGCCTATTGCTGTTACTGAATGCTTGCCGTCTACCAGGACTAGGTTTTTGGGATACGTCTGGCAAAAAACGACAAGGCATTTCTGTGCATATTGTCTGCCTGGTGGGTGTTCGGTTGATATTTCAGGAAATAATAGCATAATGCACACAAGGGATGTGATACTGCAATACACTGCTGTGCCATATTTCCTCTTTTTGTCTTTAGTTTCCTTGCGTTGTCACTTTCAAACATTCACTCCACCCACACACATATGAGAAAAAGAGGAGGGAAGACAGAGATAGTGACAGAGACTTACTGCAGTACACAATGTGTGAAATAGGGAGTTGTAATCCTTGGTAATAGATTAAAGAAATCAATGAAAACATGGTTGGATGGTTTATCATATAAAGATGATGGAATGAAATGACAGAATATAAGAAAGAAATTAAAGATATTAGCAAACACAACTGACAATTTATTTGTCCCACACTAATGGCTCAAGGACAGTGGAAATAACAAACTAGAGAGAGAGAGAAGAGTGTGAAATAAATAGGACACAAATAAATTAGGATAACAGAACAGTTATAATTTTACAAATTGAAACAATTATAACAGTTAACCAGATGGAAGCAAAATAAGGCAAGTAGACAGAAGCAAGTTGAACAAAACAATCCCGTGAGAAATAATGGCAATGTTCATGATACATAATGGCAAAAGGTTAAAATCAATCATAATGCACCAAAAAAAAAAGTGAAATGATTACCAAGCTTATGCAGGAGGTCAGGGGTCAGAGGTCAAGTTCAATTTAAACACGGAAACCATTATGGCGTCTGCATGGATGTCTCTGGAAGAAATAAACAAGGAGTTGAAGTAAGTACACTTCACTGTAAGTGCTGTTTAAGCCCTACATCTATTTGACAATATGTAGCACTCAAATATTAATGTGACACAATGCTGTAGTAAGCACTGATTCACAGCAATGTACAAACCAGAAGTGCTCAGTTTCCTTAAGTGGTGGAGGGCAATTTTAGAGTTTAGTGAATCGCAGACACACTTATTCCAGCCCTTTAAAACAATTGAAGGCATCTTTTTATCATCCTATAACCGTGTCGAGACCATAAATTAAGGGTTTGCTTGTTTCAAAACCTCTCAGCAAAATTAGGTAGACTAAGCAAAGCGCCAGTGCACCGCCAACATCACTCATGCTGTGTGTTTCATGCTTTCACGGCCGCCCCATCTCCTACGGTAACACACAAAGCAAATTCTACCATAGTGTTCACAGTGTACATACTAGTAAGACAAAGAGTGTATTTGATTTTTTTGCTCAACCAAAAAAACAGAGAAAGATTCCTATACTGGCTTAGAAAACAGTCTGTGAGGCTCCCGCACACTGAAGACAACAAAGGCATTACTCTTTGCCAAATAAAGAAAAACTACACAAATGGCTGTGCAGTGGAAGCAGAGACTATTCATCTATTTAAGTCTGCACATTTTGTTATGCATAAAATGCTTCACATTTATTTATTTGATATTGTTTGTGTGAAGTGGATAGAAAATAGACCAAATAAAACATATTCTTTCAAATATTATTCAAATATGCGACTCGGGGGTTTTTCAACATGTTGTGCTTGAACAAAATCTTCAGTCTCTAAAAGTATTTCTACAGTTTTCCTCTCTCAATGCTGTTTACGTGATCCCTGCGCTACCACGGGGTCAGTAGCAGAGCATCTTAACATGTAGCCTTTGTAATTCATTAGAGGAAACAAAAAGAATGCAGATCCTGACATTGTGAAAGAAAGATATTGTCCATGCACAGAAAAATGCCAGCAACAAAAAATGCAATAACACACAACTGCAAATTTTAGAGTGGAGTCCAATATAACACCCACTAAAACACCATCTCATCTTTTGTGCAACTGGCTGATGACTCATTTTCTTAATTAAAACCTAAGAAACTATATTCTTGACTAATAAAATCTAAACCAAAAAATTCACTAAGGAGCATTCAAGGGAACAGATGTCACCCTTAGTAGGCAAAAAGGCACAATATAAATGGTTCTACAAAAAAGAAACATGTTTCTAGGTCCTCAACCAAGCCAGAGCATGAAAACCAAACAATATTAGATGTAAGACAACACTCTGTACACATTAAGCCCCGAGGCAGCATATCAGCACTGAAACAAGAAGGAAAACACCTTTCAAAACAAAACTAGGTTTTATTAGTGTCTAGCACTTCAAGAAGACCATGCACAAACTCACAAATAAATGTCTTTTGATATCCTTCGGTACTGCAATGAAATACAGGAAAAAAAAAGCCCAAGGGCTGGGGAGACACTTCGGAAGCGTCTGCATCTGTGTGTGATTAGTTCCACCACCTAAGATAAAGCATGCAGAGCAAATGTAACCTCATCATAATCTGTGTGTCATGAAGGCAGGGAAACACTCAACCAGAAAACAACAATAACTGCTGTACAGTGTAGTCTACTACTGTGACAATGCCTAGTGTAAACCATAGTCCTGCAAGTGTTCTCAGCCCATAAGTAATTGTCTGATCATTGTGGAACAGAAAACAGCACAGGTTTGAGCAGACAGGAGATCCCACAGGTATTAGCTGCTAATTGCCGTCAACCAAACAAGCAGCACTTTCTGGAGAAAAGAATCTATACTAATTCTTCCTATCCTACCCTGCAGAATACACATTGGAATTTCTTGGGTGCACAAGATAAATGCTTATACCATAATTACAACTAATTGTGCAAATAATTGCAAAGTTCTTTTGCCACCTATACCCACACTAAAACAAAAGCAATCTATGTGGCTCTTGGCTGTGAAATTGAAACAGTCCTATTTCTAAAGTCTCTGCCATCTAGTCATTCATTATCTAGCATTTGTATCTGCTCTGTGGTGAAAGCCAGATTTTGCAAAAGTGAGGAAAAGGGAGATGGAAGGAAGCTGATGACAGGGATTCATGGATACTCTGAATGCAGACATGCTGTTCCAGCGCCTTGCCTCCCCCAACAAAACATTTGAAAAGCTTCAAAGCCCAAAGCTTTATGCTTTGGAACACATCTTTTGATTATATCCAAGCCTCCTCTTTTTAAAGGATGAAAAAAAAGAAACAAACAAAACATCACCTGTAAATCGAGATAGCCTTTTGGAAAAGGTTTTTGCACCTAATCCCTTTCATTTCAGGTCAGTAAAATATTAGTGCTTTCTCACTGCTCTGATGGTCAAATCACATTTCAAAGATTCTGTGTGCTTCTCCAGCAGAGGGAAGGCGAGAGAGAGATACAGGGCAGTAGGGAGCTCAGGCAATCCCCCATCTATTACAGACGAACCAATCATCAAAGACAAATTACAGTACACTTCACTGGGATATGCTAATTCCAAATTAGATGCAAGTCATCAAAAGATCAGCGTTGCAATATTTTGCATCTACAAATTGAAAATGTCTGCTTTCAGAACAGGTTTTAATACCAATATAGAAAGAAAAGAAAAACACGAGTCCCATCCAGGCCCACAGCATGCATATACATTAAAACCCAACACAAACAAAAAGATTTATTTGGCATTTTTGCATAGATGAATTTTTAGTAAAAGACCTGCCCTTGGTAATTGGCAATGAAAAATAAAAGGGTGACTTTTTTTTTTACCCCCCTTTTTTTCATTAGTTGGTGTGAAAATTTACATCTGTGAGTAACAAATCATGAGTTCTGAGTCGAGCCTGTTGTCTTATTGTTCACAACACATTCTGCTCACGTTTTGTAATCAATTCTTGAGTTACTCTATCAAGTGAACAGTAATTTTGATAACTGTATTTCCAACATCTATCTGCAAATGTTCATCCACTTCCTTGGTGACTTCTGTTTGGTTTAGGATGATGTCACCGTGCTATTTATATAAATAATATAGTCAATAGTCAACATTAATTGTATCATTAGCTGGCCAAGTGTTTACATGTAATATAATGTATAGTCTTATAGAAATATATAGAGAGAAATGTTTCCTTCCTATAAAGAACGATAACAGGTTGATGCAGACAGTATCATATTTAGCATATGAGAGTGATTTCAATTTCTCTCAGCAAGAAAACAATGAATATTTCATTTAAAGCTAATTGTTTGTGATAATACACAATATTTTTGTGATAATACATCACAGGGAGAACAATGTATCATGATGATTATAAATATTTATTAAACATTTGCTCTAATTTAGCTTTTTTCTTATAAGCAAGCAAAAAGCTTTCGTTTTTTTTACTTAACCTGCATAAAACAGACAAATCTAAATACAGCTGAAAGCAATACAATGTTTGATTTGTTTAGGTTGCACAAAATTTTTATTTAATAGCACTATATTATAGATCAAGATTGTACAAAAACAAAATAGAATTATTTTTGAAGCTCCCCCAACTGATCTCTGCATACCCATTGTCTTACATCATTGTTCTGCAAAGGTTTCCATCTTGATTTGAGGAGGAAGTCTGCCAAAATGCAGTTAGTTTAAACAATAGAAACACAGACAGACAATTACCTATTCCTGAGGGAGTCACAGACTAAAGAGCTGGTCAATATTTCTGTGCAACATATGCATCAAAATGGCTGGGTCAGCTCCAGCCTCTTGCTGCTCATTCCGTTCTCTCCCTCTAAGTGCCTCTTCTCCCAATCTGTGTCCAAGGGGAGTACAATTGCCACATCACTGAAGTGAATGTGTTGATGAATTTACCCTTTATGTTTGACACCTGATATGTAAAAGCACGGCTTATGTTCAGAAGCAATGAGTGGTGCTTTGACAATGTCAATATTTCTCTCCAACATGCAGAGTAGGCATATAGACTAATGACAGACCAAGTATATCAGCAAATGAGTGCACAACAGGGGCAGAGGACTGGGGGGAATTAATAGCTCCAGCAACAAATGACCTGACAGGACAACTGCAAACACACAGACAGACAAAGAGGCTAGAAAACATACACACACACAAATGCCACGACACACTCACATACATATACCCTGTCATACACAACCACAGGGTAATGTTTCTTTTTTAATACGAAAATGGATGTAAGAATACAGTATACCCACAGAGTATTGCGTGCATGTCACTGATGGTAACATGTGCGAGAGAATAACATTTTCGAATACCCATGTTGCTGTGTTTCAAAGCCTCCTCCATTAACAGTATCTTGTTGTGGAATATAACCAAACTCCTCAGTGACTTTCACCCAAGGCAGCCTACTTTATTTAAGGCAGCTGTGGCCAGGTAAACAGATTTTTATTCCTTCAGTTCTTCAATAGAAAAATCCCTTACTTACACCTCATTTGATGCCCCCCCTGACACTCTCCACACCTCAGTTCTCATACTCCTACTCCCCCATCCCCCAGCATAAGGCTTATCATGAAAGCACAACAAGGATATATTGTCAAGAATTTTACTTTTAGGTAGTCCTGATTGAAAGAGGCTGACTTTTATTCTCTCAAGTACACCCTTCCTCTTTTCCCTCTGCCATGGTACACAAGGGTACCATTATGGTGGCTGTGGACTTCATCCATTCATCATCCTTCTCACCTATGAAGCAAAACACACATATATCAACCATAGCTGCCCTCCCACTTCCCTAAATCACGCTTTGTTCTGCTGTGTGTAAAGAAAACTGCCTCAGCTTTGGACATCAACACCCACTATGCCAAAGGAGTGGGGTGTAGGAGGAGAGCTTCAGTGTTTTGCACGGCACAACTGAAATTTTAAAAAAAGAAGAAAAGCAATTACACTGCAATATATTTACGATTTCAATATCTTAAGTAATTAAAGTGTTATTTTTCTCACTTTTTTGAATTTGGAGAAAAGGTAATATTTTGTGTTTAGTGTTTGTGCAAAGGATGACACAAAATACTGGATTTTCAGCATTTCTTTTTTAAACTCTGCTGAGATAAAGTCTCATTTGGAAAAGAAGCAATTCCAATTCAATCCAGGAGTTTAATGACTGTGTTCAGTGTAGATATTATCATAAGTGAGCCTATCTAAACAGCTTGCAGCTGGTTGAAGCTGTTGTGTCCTCTACAGCTTTTTCACAGGGTTTCATCCTTAAGCATTTTCTTGCTTTGAGAGTTTGTAGGTGATATCAGTTTTCATTATAATAAATCCAGACTTTTACAGTAAAAATCACAGGCAAAACAGCCCAACCAGTGTCTAAAGAGACAGACAAAAGTAAGTATCACTGTGCTTTAAGAAATCATTGTTTTTGGCCCTGGGAGCAAACTGGCACTAGGAGCAATAGAAGCATAATGGCAGAGCAAGACAAGGCCTTGTCATGGCCATGACGACCTTATCTCTGGTCACATGAATCTGTTACTGGTAATTGCCAACTAAGGAGAGTCAGTCTGCAAGAAAAAGATGCCAGTGATGGCCCAGGTTTAGTACAGAAATGTTATTATATAAGGGTATGCACACCACCCACCACCCATCTTCTCTAAGTACATTAGGATAACTGCTGGATAACTGTTTTGTGAACCACAGTGAAAACACCTACCAAAAATTGCATTCAAATAATGGGAAATATCTGGACTCATATTTCTCTGTGGACTCTAGTCCTACCAATTCATCATTTAATTCATTTTTTTGTAAATATATCATCTCTTAGATACCTCAACAAATTAAAACTACGATGCCTCTATTAAAGATACACAGCATAGAAATAGGGCATGTTCAATTCATTTGAACCTTCAAAGATATTTATTCATCAGTACAAGGCTACTTTGGATTTTCCTTAGCTGGACACCTTGTCCTAGTAGATGGAGCATGACTGGTTTGCATACTGTATGTAGGAGAGTTAATTGTAGTAGGATTATTTGCCATTTATTCATTACACAAGCAATTTCTCTTGCATTATTCATCTTCCAACAGGATCCGAGGCATGTTTTAATCATACTGAATGCAGATTGACAGTGCTGTGTCACCACTACTTTGGAATGAAAAGCCAGCAGAAAACTACCCCATCTTTGTTCAGCGTTGCAAATGTTAAAACTTGAACAGATTAAAAAACTGCTCATGTGCAAATATCACTGGCATTTTAATGAAAGGAAGATGTTTACATGTTTTTTTTCTGTTATATAAAGGGATTGCAAAATGTCAACAAAAATTGCTTCTGAAGCATGTTAAATTGCTGTATATGTAGCTGTGATATGTTCATGCAACACAGTAGGGGAGCTCTGTTCCTTTAATCTCTAATCCTTTCCTCTTGAGGGAGGAGAAGAGGGCGTGGATCAGGGAGCAGAGAGAAGGTATCCTCGCCCAGACACAGACCCATGCCATGGCATTCTTCCTGTCCTGTACTGAAGCTGTCACTATTGGTGTCTGGGGCCATGAGGCAGGCAATTTTAGCGCTGTGGTGTGAATCGATACCCAATCACATCACGTTCGCAGGCAGCACCATCAACCTGAAGAGCCCGTAGCTCAATTTACAGCATATTGTTTTTGGCCCTGGGAGCAAACCGGCGCTAGGAGCAATAGAAGCATCATGGCAGAGCAAGACAAGGCCTTGTCATGGCCATAACGGCCTTATCTCTGGTCACAGAAGTAGTCATATTAAACACTAGTGCCAAGGAGGGCTCAGAAACACACAGAGTGCATAATGCATCCGCTATTTATATTCAGCTGTGGAATCCAAGATGCTGGCCTTAATGCAGGAATTCTTGTTTAAACACAGCCCAGTTAAAGTGCAACCTACCTACCTATCTGTCTACCAGGGGGCCAATGCTAAATTCTGTGAACACACTGTGTATACCTAATATTTGTGTTTCCTAGCCATTTCAAGGAAAAGATTTTACACTGAATAATGCAATATGAACCATAAATAGGAAAAAGTCAAACTAGAAATCAAATTTAAAAAACAAAACAAATACTGACCCATATATATTTACGTATGGTTACTAGGCAATGTCTGAATGTGAGGTGAGATGAAACATCAGTGCAGGTGGGATTTGAACAATCACACTCTGGGAGGGTGTGACAGACTCCACTCAGAATAAAAACATAATGTTTGTTTGTCTGCAACTTGCATCTTGTCAAGCTAACAAGTGGTTTCCATACACACCTGCAATCATTACTTTCACACAGCAGGGTTGCCTCAGTGGAACACGTAGCCATGCTGTGAGCACAGAGAGCTGGATGGGTAAGAGTAGAGAGATAAAATGTATTCTCTAGAACAAAAAAAAGTAAATGAGGATAGTCTAAAATAAAAAATTAAAAATAGATATATGAATAACTTTATCATATATAAAGAATATCTGTGTGTGTGTGTGTGTGTGTATGTAGATTATATACACATTGTTCATATTAAGTATGAACAATGTATACTTAATATGCTAATATGTTATGTTATACAATGAGTATAACATGAGAATAACCCAAAATTAAAACATTAGAAATGAAAGTGTCAAATAAAGTCACATCTGTAAAAATTACATTCTGTTAAACCCTGTGTTTTTATGGTGGAGCAGGCTTTAAGGTAACTTTTATCACTGGAGGTACTTGAGTGGCTTACTTGGAGGAGATCCACTGTTCTTATGTGTTCAATCACTAATCTGATCAGGAAGGCATAACAGGAAACAGGCCTATTAAAGGTAAAAATGAAAGACATATCACTACTGTCTGATTGATGCGGCCATTCCCCAGGGAGAATAAGCCTCTACTTCACTTTCAACAACTGCACCTGACACAATACGCTGTACCTCGGATGGTTGTTATGGCTACGTAATTCTCTTAAAATGAGGCTTTTATTCAGTGCAAAACCAACTGAAGCAAGTCAAGGGCAAAACTGCTAAAAAGCAGTTACCTGCACTGTTCAGAGAAATATCAGCTTTATCCATGTTCTCCCTCGTATCTTTTTTTTTTTTTTTTTTTTTTTTTTTAATTTATTTGTCTT
>VUQS01001354.1:12218-22529 GCA_015108495.1 Heterochromis multidens | reverse complement strand
CAACACAGAAGAGCTATCTTGTCAGGCCAGGACTCCGCAGTCTATTCACACCTACAGGCCAGTGGCCACTCTTTCAGTGATGAGGATGTACACATCCTGGACAGGGAGGAACGCTGTTTTGAACGGGGAGTCAAGGAGGCCATTTACGTGAAAAGGGAAAGACCATCTCTGAATCGAGGAGGGGGCCTAAGGGTACATCTGTCACCATCTTACAATGCTGTGATTGCAGCCATTCCCCAATCTCTGTGAATGGTACTCATGGCCATTGATCAATGGTCATGACAATTTGCATACTAATGATCATGAAACTGACCTCATGGCCCATTGTTAGTCAATGGTGCTGGTTTCGGTCATTATGCAAATGTACTCTTTGTAAGGTTGGAAACCTGCAGTCAGCTGAGACTGAAGAAGTTACCAGGAGGTGACAAAACGTTTCTCCCACTAAAAACGCTACGTCCAGATGAACAGATTCAGCTTTCTGGGATTCTTCTATTTGTGTTCTAATTTTACACTGATTTAATTCAGGGAACATAGTAGACTTTTTAGTTTAAATTTCTGTTTTGGAGACTTTGAATTTTGTTTTTTTTTACTGGCTTTTGGTGTGTGTACAAGCCTGTATCATAATAATGCATGTGTGTGCATTTGGTTGAAGTGACTTGATACCCTTTGTTTTTTTTTTTTTCACTTGAAACATGATTCAACCACTGGTCTGGAAAATAAGGGAGTGAAGAGCTTCATTATGTATACGCATATAGTTGCACGTACAAGATTAATTTGTCCTCTGTTGCTGAAGAAAGGCCAAAACACATGTTCTTTACCTACACACACAGTTCCTTCAAAAAAAGACTCCACGGATGTTAACTTTGTCTCCGAGTGTCTGCCTTTCCCTCTCTCACAAACACACACACAGAAAACCCAGTGGTCAAGTTAATTGCATTAGACCACCTTAAGATGCAGACCCTTCTGTGTCTCACACATCGATACCTCTGACAGAGGCAGGCGAAGGAAAACAACAAAAAAGGACAAAACAGGAAGAAAAAAACATATGAAAAATGCAAGAAAAAAAACTAAACAACAATTTGAGGTGGAAAAGAAATGAAGCGATTATGCAAATTAGTTTACACCAGGTTACGCACACTGGGACATCAGTAACAAACTTTGTTTGGTCTGGGTAGATTTTACAAACGTATCTATATCTATACCATTATTATCTGTGGGCTGCAGAGAGCAGGACATCTCCTCTTGTGTTTCTTTTCTCAGAGAAAAGCAATATGCAGTGAATGAAATATGTTTACCAAGCAGAGAGCTCTCTCACACTACTTTTAAAAATAAGTCTTATATTATCTAAAAGTAAACTGAAAGTATTGCAATTGGTGTAGATCCTCTTCTATGAGATTTTGCTCAATAATTTTGGGGGGAGAATGTCTACCTTAACATTTTGTTTTCTGTATAACATTAGCACATAAGAGTGCAAATGAAATATTTCCAGACTCGTTTACAAGGTGAAATATACAAATTCTATACAAGGTGAAGGTGTCACAGGGCATTATCACTCCTGAAGTTAATATTAGGGACTATTACTTGCATCACAAGATTAACCATTGAGTCTGTACAAGGTCTGTAAGGTTCTGCTTTCTTTAATGGAAATGGAAGCATTAGCAAACAATTTGCCTGGTCTGGCCAAAATAGAAAAAGAAAGTTTAAGATTAAAGGCCTTTTCACATAGAAAGCAGGACGCGCTGCACTGCGCTGCACTGCGCTGCACTCTGAAACAATTCTTTTCTATTGCTTGTGCTGCGCAATAACGGTTTCCCGCTGCGCCTAGCAAAGCGCAGTGCAAGCACAAGCGTGCTGGCAAGAAGTACTCCTGCATGCCCTGGTCAAAGTTCAGCTGGGTCAACTGGGTTGAACTTTGACCGCTGCGCAGTGTGACGTACATTCGCGCAACCAATAGAAACGAAGCCTGCAGCCGCGCTAAGTTCAACCACACAATGAACAATAACATGGAAGAACAGTTGATTTCAAAGAGAGAGAGGAACTTTATGACACAACTTTACGTACATATGGGGACCTCGTGGGGAAAGCAGTGTTGTGGAAACATATTTCCACTGAACTGGGCATGCCAGGTTTAATTAAACAGTGAACAATGAGAGATACATGTTATAAAAAGACAGGGACATCTAGTACACGTAGAGCGGGCGCAAAAAAATGACATACAAGCAGAGCGCAGCGGCCAGCGCAGCACAAATTTTGGGCCGTTCTCTCCAGCTAGCTGTCAGCACAGCACATTCCGCTTCCTATCTGAAAGGGTTTTCACTCTGTAGCTCTCCTAAACATCTCACAAGCTGGTTCCAGTAACGAACAAGTTATGATGTTTCAAAATAAAAGATCGGCATAGCTACTGGGATGTCAGCCATTGGTTCCTTGACTCCACATTTTAAAGCTTCAGCCCTAGTATTTTGGCAAATGCCATGATGTTTTTTTGGAGAAAGAAGTAACCAAAACTATCTCACTGAGACTGTCTGCTGACTTTACATTAGTGCTTTACTGTGATGGCAGCCGCTATACGCTGACCTCAGATAAAAGGAGGGGGCAGCATACGGGCCTTTTCTGCTGCACATCTTTGACACATACCAGAAATAAGGACAGGTCTAATGGATAGCATTATTTGCATTCCATTCATTCAGGTGCTCCAGGCCTGGTCACTATGGCTTACTAGGAGACCTAAATAAAACAGAGCTAATGTTAATGTAATTAGATCCATCTGTGTTATTTTTCCTGTGAGGAACAGTAGGAAAATTCTGTTTTGTAATAATTCATCTCCTCTCTCATCTTTGTTCTTGTTTGGGGGGAATGTGCTGTCTCTATATGTAACATAACATGTTTTCATTAGAAAGTGATGGTATGCAGTAATCCTTTAAGAGCCCACCAGTGGGTTATATTCAAAGTATAAGAGCTCTGCACAAGCCACCCACCCACCCTCACATCATAGTTCTTACTGAGACTGTAGTGAGTATTCTATCCAGAATCATTAAATGTATTCATAAACTAAATAGCCTAATATTAAATCCATAAAGTCTTCCAAAACAGTAATTATTCATTCCATTTTCCCTTTTTTAAATTCATTATCCACAACCCAGCAACAATTATTAATAAAAAGGGGAAATGGAAGGAGACTGAAATGCTTTTTTTCCTCAGTATTTCAGAGCTATTACTACTAACTCACAGCAGTTTATAATTTTTCTTTCTAGGGGCCATTCATATTGTTTTATTTCATCAGCTACCTGTCAGAATCTATCCACCTTTTCCTATTGTTTACATCCTTTCCGTCAGCCCCACTTTATTTTTTTCCTTTCAGTTCCTTCCCATCTTTTTTCTGCACTTTCATACATTTCCCCTGCTTCTCACTGCCTTTCTCCCTTGAGGTAAAAATGAATCTTAGTCTTCTCTCCTGTGTCTCCTTTGGTCCCCCTTTTTTTTCTCCTTTCTTTTCTTTTTTTTTCTTTTTTCTTTACTATAGTACCGCTTAGTTTTTGCTTCTTCTCTGTCTTCATCACTGCTTCTGTCCTCTTTCCTCCAGCTCTTTCATCTCCTTCACTTCTTTTTACTCATGCATGCAATGTATTCAGAAAAAATCAGTTTTACGACTCTTTAGGCCATCTTAATTTTCTGAGGTGTTACAGGTATAGTATGCAATATTGGGTGGTCTATAGGCCATGTTTAACATTATGCATTGCATTGTTTTATTAGTTGTGTACACAGTTCATGGTTGAATGTGGAACAAAAAAAAACATAAACAGAAATGACAACTTGACTGTCGGGTCTCCAGCTCTATGTGTCCATGGTCTAAGGTCTAAGGCCACCCTCCCTTTAAGTCAGCTTTCTTCTGACTGGCTACCTCTCACAAACAAAAGATTTGAACACCAGGTGGGTGGAGTAGCTGTGCTCAGAGTCATAACTGTGTGTCTGAGATGACCATGTTAAGGATATGGTGTGATATGGTGTCACTCTCAGTGACATCATACAGATCATACAGAAGAGGAAAAACAAACAGTTTGAAACTAAAAGTGTTTAGAGCAGTCAGAAACCGGACTTTGGGCTCAAAGGGATTACTTGTACATATACCATGTTTAATATGGACTGGTGAGTATATAAATACTATATATACTCACCAGCCACTTCATTGCTACAGATTTGTTGGCTACAATTCCATGAGCTCGTGTTCCACCACATCTCAAATGTGCTTTATTGGACTGAAATCTGGTGACTGTGGTGGCCATTTGAGTACAGTGAACCCATTGTCATGATCAAGAAACATGGCAAGCAACAGTATTCAGGTAGGTTGTGATGCTTATTTGGTACTAAGTGGTCTAAAGTGTGCCAAGAAAATATCCCCCACACCATTACATCACCAGCAACATGAACTGTTGATACAAGCCAGGATGGAGCCATGCTTTCATGTTGTTTACACCAAATTCTGAGCCTACCATCCAAATGTCGCAGCAGAAATCGAGACTCGAGTCCAATTTTGGTGAGCCCATTTGAAATGTAGCCAGATAGATAGATAGATAGAATAAGGATATATGTATATACTATACAAATATATATGTGTGTGTGTGTGTGTGTGTGTGTGTGTGTCTGTGTATATATATATATGCTAATAGTAATAGTAATAATAATCATAATCATAAATCAGAGAGAAAGATACATAAAGGTTGAGAAGGAAAGAGGTAATAGCAACAAAAGTGGAACTAAATTTATTATAAAGCATGTCAGCATAACCTTTTAGTGACCTGAATTTCTTTTGTGCTGTATGTAATCTGACTCACAGTAATTTGTATCTTTGTAACAAGGGAGACAGGACAGGAGAATCTCTCTGAGAAGGTTATTTCCACTTCAGCCAGACAAATTCATCATGTGTTCTCTGGCACTCTGTATGTGGGTTGCCTTTTGGAGATTTGCACCCATAGAGTGCACATCTCTGTGTGTGTTCTGTCTTTGTTATGTGATTGTGAGCATCAGACTTGATTTGGCCAGACAGTTTGACTTCCAGTGACTTCAATCTCTTTGAATATTAATGTAGTCCCTTCCCTACAAATCCTTCTGCATCACCCCTCTTTGTGTGATTCACTGAACTATTTCACCTGTGCTTTATTTGCCAATGTTTGCACATGTTTCAAGTAGGATAATTTGACGTTTTTATTGGCGCAATTAAAAGTTGATGGAAAGACGAGAAAATGAGTAATCTGATTTGTTCAAAGTTGCAGTTTGGATGCATTTTACTTCAAAGAAAAATTACAACTCTCCACAAGCAGTGCAATCCAAACTGCTAGGGGCTAAATGCCTTGTCAAGGGCGGAGAAAACAATGCAGGAAGTGCTCTTATACTTTCCCCTATTCATGCCTATTCAAGTCCAGATATCAAACTACCAACATTTTCTAAGCATTTGAAGTTCAGGATGTATTTGTTACATTTGGTTGTACACCGTCATATTTCTAGTGATGAGTTTTTCTACTGCCTTCTGTCTTTGTCTCCATGTTTGATAATGTAAGGTTATCTTTTGTCTTTTAGTTACTTCCTCTTTTACTTTATTGGTTTCCCAGTGTTTTTCTCATGTTGTTTTAATCTTGTGTCCATCTACTACTTACAAGTCCTTGTTTGTGATAAAGTGCAAGAAAACTTTAGAGACTTTTAGGTGTGTTTTGTTCCAAAAATAATAATAAATATTACCTTCAGTATTTCAAACACATTATTCTCAGACTTACTGTGTCATTTGTGTGGTCGTAATGGTTTGGCTCATAAAAACTGTTGATTATTAAACTGCAAATGAACAGCTGTCTTTTGCAGTCATTTTGTTGGATGCAGGAGAAACAGATTAGCATAGATATAGCAAATAGATAATAGCATAGACATAAAGGCCTGAAAGAACTTTGACAAGGACTGGGTTGTCATGACCAGAGAATTGGTTTAGAGAATGTCCAACAGGAAGGAGATGTGTTCCTGATCAGCACTGTTGAGGACCAGTGGTCCGAGGAGGGGCAAACAACAGACTGGCAACAGGGTGTTAAGGGATGTGCTGGAAGAACATCCCTCAGCCTTGCAGAACTTACACGATTAGCTGCTCACATTGTGGCACCAGACTCACCTTCAGGTATCCTGTAGAGCCGATGACTCCGTGAATTAGAGCTTTTTTGGTGACCGACAGCATATTAGGCAGGTGGTCATAATGTTTTGGCTCATCAGTGTATAATCAGCTCTAGAGGGCTTATGAAATGTTTTAGTAGCTTCTAGTTACCCAGTTTGAAAGCAGAAGTAGCCTGCTGACATCATATAAACACACCTTCACGAAAAGCATTATTATGCAAAGTATTTTTTAAGGCTGTAATATCTTAAGAGGGCATATACTTTTTTTGATAATAATGTACTCAAAGGGATAACTGCTCAAAATGTAATTTCAGTGTAATTTTCCTTTAAGTACTGTGCGCTAAGTAAAAGGAAGGACAGAGAAAAGAGAGCCAAGAGACACAGAGCGAGAGCAAGGATGAGATGAAATGTGACACAGGTCATTACACTGGACTTAATGAAGCCTGTTTGCCTTGATAACCACCCTTTTCATTAACTGCTGCTACACAACACCCTGTTTGCTCGTGACATACACACTCCACCCACTCCCTGCTCATTGTCTGGGACCACAGAGTGAGACATTGGGTTAGATGAGAATGTGATTAATGAGACATCAATTAATTAGAGACAATTACAAGTAACTCTCGCTACCTTTGCCTCTTTCTTTTTCTTTCTCTCGCTCTCTCTCTCTTTTGACTCTCAAGTTGCTCTTTTTATTTTCAACATAACTACATTACATTAACAAACCCAACATTAATTCCAGACATTCCAGTCTCATAGAAAAATACTCAGTGGAGTGACTCTTGTAGTGTTTATTCCACTGAGAATAAAAGATGCACTTGAAGAGGTACAATGCAAGAATTTCCTTCACATACACACAAAGAATCACTATAATGTTCAAACTCAATGAAGGGAAATTTTATCTTTTTACTTGCTCATGTGAGTTTTGTGTCCCTAGGCAGGATCCAGAATGAAACAGTATTGTGGTGTATAAGTCAGTCACAAGGAAGCAGACATGCAGTAAATTTACTGGACAAGGTGACTAATTATTATTACTATTTACAGTCAGCACTTTTAGACTGTGATATGCTTTTCAAATCAGATACTTGCTTTTATTTTGAATAACAACACTATTTGTACTTCTATTGTTATTTGACTTACCAATGCATGACTCAGACCCTGTCATTTCAATACACAATTCTTTTTCTTTCTCTCCTTTTCATGATGATCATCATCTCTATCTCTCTCCCTCTCTTTCTCTATTATTGTTCGATTTACCTTTCCACCCTCCCCAGTGCTTGTTATTTAACAGGCTGTTGCATGACTCAGAGCACACTGTTACAACAAGGCTGGTGCTATTTTTTTACTAGGATGAGGTTCCTCACCGCATAAATCATTAAACCAACAAGAGACACAGACACAGTGTCTACCTCTTGTCTTTCTTCTCTTTTTCTCACTGCTCACTACTTCACTACATTCATGCTTTCCTTTCTTTCCCTCCATTCCTCTATCTCCTCTCCAGCCTAATCAGAGACAGAGTTAAATGAAGAATAGATGAGCAGTATGGGATATTGGGAAGAGAATAGAGCTGCAATTAAGGGTATCTCCAGCAACAGAACATCATCAGAAAATCAAAAGAACTGATTGGATCCTTCATGCAGTTTTAACAGAACCAAAACAGGTTGATGCTGCATTCAAAATATGCATTTTTAGTAGGAAAAGTCATAGTTTATTTATCAGTGAGTCATGTTGATTTACACAATTGATGAAAGAGATTTAAATGAAGCATGAATGCCTGGTAATGTCTTCATTACAGCGGTAGTACTGCTGAAAAGTAAGTGTCCATCTGCACATTGTGCACTCTGGCTTACTGTCACATTGTCATGGTGTCCTAGAGAAAATGAATTGACAGAACAATTGTTACTGCTTTTAGTAACATGTGCTTCCCTCACTATGACAAGTCAGCCTGGTGTCATGTAATGGGACCTGAATTGCAAATCCTTTTGTGTTATCGCTATGCAATGCACAAATACCATGTAACCTTATGCTGTGGACAGCGTTCAGCCACTCCAGCCACAAAAAATATATATAGATATATAGAAGCAGGAATAATGGGCAAGTGTAAGGGTTTGAGCGAGTTTGACAAGGGCTAAATTGTGATGGCTAGATGACTGGGTCAGAGCATCTCCAAAACTGCAGCTCTTGTGGGGTGTTCACAGTCTGCAGTGGTCAGTATTTATCAAAAGTGGCTGGCCCATGTGGTCCGATCCAACAGATGAGCTACTGTAGCTCAAATTGGCGAAAAAGTTAATGCTGGTTCTGATAGAAAGGTGTCAGAATACACCTTTCTATCACAGTTTGTTGTGTATGGGGCTGCATAGCTGCATCCCAGTCAGGATGCCCATGCTGACCCCTGTCTACCTTCGAAAGCACCAACAATGGGCATGTGAGCAACAGAACTGGACCAGGAGAAGGAAGAAGGTGGCTTGGTCTGATGAATCACGTTTCCTTTTACACCACGTGAATGGCCAGGTGCGACACCTACCCGGGGAACACCTGGCACCACGATGCACTATGGGAAGAGGTAGTGTGATGCTTGGGCAATGTTCTGCTGGGAAACCTCTGGTCCTGTCGTCTAAGTAGATGTTACTTTGACATGTACCACCTACCTAAGCATTGTTGCAGACCATGTATACCCTTTCATGGAAACAGTATTCCCTGATGGCTGTGGCCCCTTTCAGCAGGATAAAGCACCCTACCACAAAGCAAAAATAGTTCAGGAATGGTTTGAGGAGCACAACAATGAGTTTGAGATGTTGACTTGGCCTCCAAATTCCCCAGATCTCAATTCAATCGAGGATCTGTGAGATGTGCTAGTGGAGTCCATGCCTCGATGTGTCAGGACTGTTTTGGCAGCAAAAGAGGGACCAACACAATATTAGGCAGGTGGTCATAATGTTATGTCTGATCGGTGTATATACTCTGCAGTATTCAATTCAGTTCAATTCAGTTGTATTTATATAGCGCCAAATCACAACAACAGTTGCCTCAAGGCGCTTTATATTATAAGGTAAAGACCCTACAATAATACAGAAAAAGGTATAAGGTATCAAATTTTAAAGGAAACAAGCAAGCTGGTCATCAGTTCTGACAGGGTGGTATGATACACAGTGGTTCCTTTTCTGCAACTTCTGCTGCTCTGTTGGAAACCTTTGAGCTACCATGTATTTAGATAGAATGCTAATGCTTTCTGAATTAATATAGGGTGAATTTAGGGTACTTAACTGTTCGTCTACAGACATGCTAACAGTTGGCAGCAGCCTACAGTACAAACTGGTTTGTGCTCCTGCATTTTAAAAAGGATATTATTAGTCACATCTGTTACTGTCTTGTCTACAATATAAATGATTTATATGATAACAATTACCATTATTTTAGTGTGTCTACCCACACTAATATAAACAATTGAATGATTTTATGTGGGTGTGCATGTGTGTGTCTTTTCGGTGTTTCTTATTTCTCTTTGTCACTTCTCAGCATGTATTGATCCGTGCTGCTTAGATTCAAGAGAGAGAGAATAATAAGAGTGAAAGAAAACAAAAGAAGCCCATAAAGAGAAACAGACTGAAAGAGAGCAAGTACATGTGTGTGTCTGTGGATGGTCCCTCACCTGCACTCATCCACGTGTTGTTTTTCATCATTATCCCAGACACAGCCAGTGAGAAATTCTGACATCTATTCAATAAACTGTCAGCACAATCAGCATCGATATGTTAGAACTTTGACGAGCAATACAGAAAACACAGCAGAGACAGAGGCGGCTGTTTATCTGACACAACCACTGAAATATTCCACTTCAGTGTACAGTGTATTGAACTGGCTGCAGCTTTTAATTGTATACAGTTTTTTTTTTTGTATTCATTTTCTTAATTTCACACAATGATTTTCTTTTTTTAATCATCTATGGTGATACAAAAAAAAAATTCATTTATTTCTAATTTTATTTTATTAATTTAACATTAGGTAAATAGATTAGTTGGGAGCATCAGCACTTTGTTTCTTTGTCAGATACAATGAGGTCGTACACTGCCCTTCATACTGCTACCACTCCACTTCAAATTCAGTGGTCATGACATTAGTACTGCTTCTCTCTAGGGCTGTTTTTTTTTTTTTTTGTCAAATGATAAA
>VUQS01001354.1:0-10942 GCA_015108495.1 Heterochromis multidens | reverse complement strand
ACAACAAAAAAAAAAAAAAAAAAAAAAATAATACAAAAAAAAAAAAAAAAAAAAAAAAAAAAAAAAAAAGGAAGAAAGTGGAAGAAAGTGGAAGAAAGTGGAAGAAGAACTATTAAAGTTTTAACAGACTTCACCATTAGTGGTACAGGGTGGCAAGAGGGGTGGCCACAATTTGTTTGTGGTTGCCAAGGCCTGGCCTGGCCAGCTGTTGGCTCTGCCCCTGTATATCGCCATCTGCAGCAGATGTAAATAAGTAAGTTTCACATCCTACCATGTCCTGGATGACTGAGAACCTACACAGACATAAGTTTCACATCCAGTTTTCATACAGGTCTCATACAGGTCTTTTTTCTTTTCAAACTGCAATCCTGTGTCTGAAACTATGGTTTGATGAATTGTGGATGGCCACCAAGTTTTTAACTCTTTTCTTCTATCTTTCTTCCATCTGGAAGTCAGGAAGAACAAAGTACAAACCTGCAAAATGAGGATCCAATGGTCTGCAACTGATGTAAAGCTTACATTTCACTTTAAACAGTAAAAAGAAAACTTCAAAAAAGCTGAAACCTTTTTTTGTGTCGTAGTTCTCTGTAGCTACACTAAAAAAACATAATAGGTATTTCATTATTTTGTTCAGCATATGAGCTACTACTAAGTCAAGTCTGTGAGGCTGTCATTGAATGATCCACAAATGAATTACAATAATATATATATAAATATAGATACATAGCTTATAGATAGAATATTAGAATATTCTCTTACTGCATCTCATACTTATACTCATGAAGTAATGCTTCCAATGTGTAAAAGTGTGTAAAAGCTTAAAATGTACAACTGAAGATAAAGGCAGACAGAACAGAACTTGCTCTCAGACTTGCAGTCATGTGAAAAAGAAACTCAACAAAAAGTACACCCTTACTGCTTCCATAGCAATTAAGAGGGGAAGTAGCAGCCAGGTGCTGATAATCAAATGCACTTGATTAATTGATGTAAAGTATAAGCACCTCTATAAAAGCAGAAGTTTTGGCAGTTTGCTGGTCTGGATCATTCAGGTTTGTGTTAACGCAATGCCACAATCTTCCCAGGAGTGGACGTCCCAGCAAATTCACCCCAAGGTCAGACCATGCAATGCTCAGAGAAACTGTAAAAAAAAACCCAAGAGCTACATCTGAGACTCTACAGGCCTACAAGTGTGGCTTTTTTGGACGGGTTGCCAGGAGAAAACCAATTCTCTCTGAAAGGAACATGACAGCACAGCTTAGGGTTGGAAACTTGCATCTGAACAAACCACATGACCTCTGGAAAAATGTCATTTGGACAGACGAAACCAAAGTGGAGATGTTTCGCCATAATGCACAGTGCCATGTTTGGCAAAAATCAAACACAGCATATCAGCACACACACATCATACTAACTGTTAAGCATGGTGGTGGAGGTGTGATGATTATGACATGTTTTGCAGCCACATGACCTGGGTGCCTTGCAGTCATTAAGTCAAACATGAACTCCTCTGTAGTAGAGTCAAATGTGAGGCCATCTGTCTGACAGCTAAAGCTTGGCTGAAACTGGATCATACAACAGGGCAGTGATTCCATGCACAGCAGCAAATATATAATACAATGTCTGAAACAGGAAAGAATTAAGGTGTTGCAATGGCTGAGTCAAAGACCAGACTTTAACCTGACTGAAATGCTGTGGAGGGACCTTAAGAGAGCTGTGCATAATTAAACCACACAAACCTCAATGAACCTCCTGTCCATCTTCAACGTTGTAAAGAAGAGTGGGCCAAAGCTCCTCCACAACAATGTGAGAGACTGATAAAGCCACACACAAAACAATTACTTCAAGTTATTGCTGCTAAAGGTGGTTTTACAAGCTACTGAATCGTGAAGTGTACTCAGTTTTTCACAGGACTGCAAAGAGTCTTGTGAAAATTCTCCTTTTCACATGACTGTTTGTTCATTTAATATATGTCACTGACATAATGAGTGGCTACACAGAAGGTCCAGGCTTTTAAATCACAGCTGGTCACACATTTAATTAAGAAAACAAGAGAATTTATTGGTTAATTATGTACATCTGGCCCATACACAAAACAAGCTCATGACATACTGAATCACTGATATGAGAAAATAGTGTTAAATTGCAGATAAACACACACTGATGCAAACAAAAAGTCACACAAGCTTGTGACATTTCAGAGACCGGCCTTTCTGACCGTGTGTGATATACAAAGTGTCATGTGTGTTTAAGAGTGTGCTAAATCCAGGGTAGCATATTGCATAAATAAGTGTCAGCATAAAGAGCTAGTTGGGCCTCTGGCTTGGTTTTACTATTCGGTTTGAAAGAGAAAACAGTCTTCAAAGGTTACACTCAGACAGCAGAATTCATGAGTATTATTAAGCATTTTCAACTGTATTAATGAGTTTTTCTATTAATGTGGGTGGGCAACATAACACTTTCTTCTGTTTTTATTGGAGGAAAGGCGCATAATTACTTCAACACATGCAAAAACTTATTTACACATTTACTTCAACTGTTTAGAATATTAACACAAGCATAAAGCACAGTGCAGTCCCATCCTAAAGCCACTTTTCACTGCAAGGTAAGTCTGTTACTACATTTGATTAATGGGTTATTCCTAATGTTCATCAAATGTGTGACCAAATAGCTTTTGTAGAAATGACTGTATTTAAAACTTGGACACTTCTACAGCACACAATTTATGTCCACTGCCAAAATGTAACACAAAGGCATTCATCTAATTTGAATCAGTGTTTTGGTTGTCAGGACTGAGTGAGTGTCTGGAGGTGACCAAGCCAGATAAAGTAGCCATAGTACACTAAACAGAGGGAAAATGAGAAAATCCTGGACTTCCTTACTAATTACATTACTAAATTTGTAAAAATGCAAATAAGCAACTGTTTCCTGATTCTTCTATGGTCACCATCCATCCATCCATTTTCATCCATCTTCTGCTTATCCAGTTCAGGGGGCTGGAGTCTATCCCAACTGTCATTGAGTGAGAGGTGGAGTACACCCTGGGCAAGTCACCAGGCTATCACAGGGATGCCTAAATAAATTGTTAACCATACTGTTGTTGCAACAGCAGATAATGCAGTTGTGATAATACACAAACATTGAAGTTGAATGTTCAACCTGTGACTTGCCCTCAGTTTGTTCCAGAATCAAATGGATTTTTTTTTTTCTGGCCAATCTAGAATTTGTCATTCTAGATTGTTTTGGTGTAAGTTACCCCTTCTGGAGATATTGGTTGTACGGTAAAGTAGACTGTTAGTTATATAGGGCTTCTACCCTACAAGCCACATTCACAAACACATTTGTACAGCATTTTATTTTACGCACTTTAAGTGTTTTCTATCTGTCATACATATGAATTAAATTTGGGGTTTAGCTGCTTTCCCAATGACACTTCAAAATGTGGACTGAAGAAGCTGGGGATCATTTGGTATCTTAGCAACCATACACATTTTTTATCATTTGACCTTAAATTTAGTTTTCCCCCTTTCATCTTGGTGTGGTGGGAAGAACCTTGTTTGTGAAGTAGATAATATATTTTTTCACAAAATATATTATCTACTTGGCATTGCAGGTATGCAGGTAAGCTATGTATCTCTGATGATGAAGTGCATGTGTGTAAAAACCAGTGATTGAATTAGCAAAAGCATAGATCTGGTTTGCTAGAATAAGCACTTTTACCAAAATGGTATCTGTGGGGCAAAATGAGCTCACATCTTGGGGCTAAATTTAAGCCAGTGTTTTATAGTACAAGAAAATATGTAGTCTTGCACCATAAAAATGAACAACTCGCACCATATTTCAAATTTTGTTTTATTTATCTATTTTTAGCATTGGAACTGTTATGCCGCAAAATAACAGTAGAAGAAGAAGAAGGAAGCTCTTAACAGTTCAGATTGTTGGTGGTGTAATGGTGTGGGGGATTGTTTGGGCCCCTTAGTACCAACACAGCATTTAAATGTAACAACTTACCTGAGTATTGTTGCTGATCATGTCCATTCCTTTATGACCAGTCTACCCATCTTCTGATGGCAGCTTCCAGCAGGATAACACACTATGTCAGTAAGCTCAGACCATCTCAAACTGATTTCTTGAACATGACAGTGAGTTCACTGTACTCAAATGTTCTCTGCAGTCAATCTCAATCTATTAGAGCACCTTTGGGATGTGGTGGAATGGGAGATTGCGATCATGGATGTGTAGCCAACAAATCTGTGTGATGCTGTCATGTCAATATGGACCAAAATCTCTGAGGAATGTTTCCAGCACCCTGTTGAATCTGTGTCATGAAGAATTAATACTTAATATTAATCCTGAAGGCAAAAAGGGGTCCAAATGAGTACTTAGCAAGGTGGACCTAATGAAGTGGCCAGTGAGTATACATTTGAGAGTGTGCATCGGAATTCCTCTGTGGTTGCTCATGATGCTCAAAAGAATAAAAAACCATCCAGTTTAAGACTTCAGCGTCTATTTCTTAAAAGAAACTTGGTAATGCATCTTCATCTCTCATAAATTAGCTGTAGCATTTATTTCATGATCGCCAGTAAAATCAGTTAGTGGTATAATTATGAACAATTATGCTTATACTAGAATAGTTAATAATTTTTTTCTCTGAGGGCTCATATGATCCTGTCAGCTGGAACACGTTGCCCTTTACATGAGAACACTTTTTAAAATCTCATGTTTGTCTATTTTAGTCAGGGACAATGCTGTGGTTTCAGCTGACAGGCAACATCCTGACTTTGTGTTATATGTGTTACTTTAATTCCTATCTCATATTTATTAGCTATAGTCAACCTAATTTTTTCTTTTAAAAAGGATCCTCTTACCCCACCCTCTCCTAGAGGCCAGAGGGAAAATGTGTTAATTTAATTTTGAGCTGCACTTCCACTTATATAGTATAATTGAGGATCTGAGCAATCATATAACTGATGCTTTATGTTCAGGTTTTAAGAGTGTGTATGATCTCACAAAAGAGTTCACTGAACAGTCAAGATTTTCCCGAAGGGTTAGATTTTAAAGACCATCAGCAAACAAGTCCTCCCACATGCTGCTTCCCATTTCTACAAGCAGATAATTAATTTATTATGTTAATGTCATAATATTCATTTTATTCCAACCTTGGTAGTAGTACAGCAGCCTTCCTGTTCTGAGGCAGTTTATCAACAGTCCTACAATCCTTCTGTCCAAACAAGCTGTGAAAAACGCCACAGATGATTTAGTGTTTTTACTGAGCCTTTGTATGAAGCACAGACCTGAAAAATCAACTGTAACTGTCTTTCTTAATCCTCTAAGGTAAAGTTACTGTAAAGTCTACTGTAAATAATGAGACAAATCAGGGAAAACTAACAAGAAAACCTCTTTCTTTAAAAAACATGGAGTAAACCTCTTGGAAAATATACTAGGAGATTTATCCAGGAATTAAAATAAAAAGCTTGTTTCCAAACTAGCAGAGCAAGAAATTCATTATTTGAGGGAGAAACTGGCTGCAAGAGGACAGCCAGTTTCCAAACCTCAATAGTTTCAATTTTGCTTTCCATCTTACTTCCTCAACCCTTATTTCCTTGTTTCCATCTCATTCCTTTTTTCTCATGTTTTCAACCATTTCTATCATCCACCCCTCCTTCTCCTCTTATATCATTTCCCTTACCTTTTCTCCTCCCTCTTATCCTTTGTGTTTTTCCCTCCATCCTCATTTTCTCTCATTCTGCATTCTCTTCCTCTTCCTCTCTCACCTCCTCCATCTCATCTGTCTCTTGCTGAGAGTCTGCGTCAGGGCAGATAAATGTTGGACAGATGTTATGAAGAAGTCTCGCCCTAGGTGGCTTTACTAAATAAGAGTGTGTGTGTTTGCCTCTGTGTGTGTGTGTGTCGCCTTGGGTGGCCTCAGCTAAATAAGAGGAGAAAAAAATGCCTCAAGTTGTTTCCAATACATGCCCCCTGCCAGCCCCAGCGCTGTGCGTCTGTGTCATTTAGAGGCTGTTTTCTAGTCTTTAGCAGTGTGATGCTCAGATTAAAAAATGCATTACCATCCGTCTTCAGAGTGCGCATGTTGGATTTTGTGATGCTCTTCTGACATTATACACATCTATACATTTGGGGGTTTCCATTTCTTCACTTGATTTCTTTGTACTTTATATATTTCTTCCCCTATGGATGGCAGGAAAGAAAAAAGAAAACAGTGAAGAGGAAGGGCTTTGTTGCCCCAGTTTTTCTTCCTGTTCTGTCTCTGTTGGTGGCCACTTTTTAGCATTTTGTGCTCTCCTTAGCTGTTATAGCAACATTTAGCACACTGATATGATTAACACTGCCGAGGAGCAAACATTCATGTAGAATAATGAAAATGGATTTGATAAGTAGACTGGCTGGCTGACTGGCTCAGTCAATGATTGACAATCTGAGAAAATGAGAGACTGACTAATTGACTAAATTGCTAAATCACTGAGTCACTGACCAGCTGTTTGTTTACTTACTGACTAAGAGGGTGAGTAACTGATAGACTGACTAAGCTTCCATCCAACACTGCTGCCTGTTACAGAAAAGTGAAAAGATTTCAGTGTCTGGGATTGACAAACACTGACTGACAGTAGTGTAAATACTTATTCACAAGCACCTTTCTAGTCTTACTGAACATTCAAATCGATTTTACACTACCATTCTCATTCAGCCTTTTGCTTTATTTTATGAATGAAAGATAATAGTTAATTAAATCTGAAGTAAAAAATTGTGTGTGGAAAAAGCACTTTAGTTGACTAAAATAAAGCCCAAAAGTGGACTTTAGAAGAAGACAGAAAGTAACTGTTCTTCTTGATCTGATTCTGTACTTGTCTTCAGTTTTAGTCTATCATGTCTATCACATCTCCAAAACTGCAGCTGTGGGGTGTTCCCAGTCTGCAGTGGTAGGTATCTATCAAAAGTGGTCCAAGGAAGGAACAGTGGTGAACCAGTGACAGGGTCATGGGCGGCCAAGGCTCATTGATGCACGTAGGGAGCAAAGGCTGGCCTGTGTGGTCTGATCCAACAGATGAGCTACTGTAGCTAAAATTGCTGAAGTTAATGCTGGTCCTGAAAGAAATGTGTCAGAATACACAGTGCATTACAGTTTCTTGGGGCTGCAGACCAGTCAAGGTGTCCAATCTGACCTCTGTCCACTGCCGAAAGCACCAACAATGGGCATGTGAGCATCAGAACTGGACCACGGAGCAATGGAAGAAGGTGGCCTGGACTGATGAATCACGTTTCCTTTTACACCATGTAGATGGCTGGGTGTGTGTGCATTGCTTACTTGGGGAACACATGGAACCAGGATACACTATGGGAAGAAGGCAAGCTGGTGGAGGCAGTGTGATGCTTTGTGCAATGTTCTGCTGGGAAACCTCTGGTCCTGCCATCCATGTGGATGTTACTTTGACACATACCGCCTACCTAAGCATTGTTGCAGACCATTTACATCCTTTCATTGAAACAGTATTCCCTGATGGCTGTGGCCTCTTTCAACAGGATAAAGCGCCCTGCCACAAAGCAAAAATGGTTCAGGAATGGTTTGAGGAGCACAACAATGAGTTTGAGGTGTTGGCCTCCAAATTCTCCAGATCTCAATCCAATCGAGCATCTGTGGGATGTGCTGGACAAACAAGTCTGATCCATGGAGGCCCCACCTCACAACTTACAGGACTTAAAGGATCTGTTGCTAACATCTTGGTGCAGATACCACAGCACACCTTCAGGGGTCTAATGGAGTCCATGCCTCGATGTGTCAGGACTGTTTTGGCAGCAAAAGGGGGACCAACACACTATTAGGCAGGTGGTCATAATGTTATGCCTGATTGGTGTATCGTATTCATGTGCCTCACGTTTGCCCTGCTTCATCATTTCCTCCAACACCATGAGCACACACACCGTATCTTATTTTGAATACATTCCTCGCAAGTCAAATCAGCATTAATCCACGGATGAAAACAGTCCCCACGAAATGCACAGTTGTTCCCTGTTTAATTGTTTACTCACAGTTTTTAGCTGTTTAAGGAAGTCCTTTAATAAATCAGACCAGCATTAGGAGAAAAACAAACATTTTGTTGGGCTTTTCATGGGATTTGCTGACATCTACAAAGGTCTCTGAGTTCTGCAGGTTTTTGTAATCACCGTGTTAAATAACTGGGTGTTTCTGCACCGAATTGTAAGATGTATGTTGCTTACTGTATGAATACATGTAAGATAATAAGCTCTAACATATCTACTTTCTATTAGGTTTAGTTTTAGCATGTTCATTAAGCAGGTTTTTTTCTCTTTGTTTTTTTTTTTGTTTGTGTTTTTTCTCTACCCTGGATGTGCTAGATCAGAACTGTTTCTTGAAACCATCTACAAATAGCTCATTGTTTGTGTTGAACACATTGCTTGGATTTAGGACAATTGAGCTCTTTAAGTTACCTACAAGTTACTGGATTCCCATATGAAACGACACGACACTCACTCATACGCACAATAATTTGTCCAACAACATAATATGTATACAAGAAAAGAAGATTATTTCATGGCTAGACTTGATATTACTGAAATTTAGAATACATTTTAAATATCGCTTTTCCTCCGCCTGATTCCTACTATTAAAATGGGATAACATTAAAGAAAGATCAGAGATAATACAGCTTTAAACTTGTTCTTTCTAGTGATTTTCTAGTGCATCCTCTTTAGATTTAGAGTCTGGTAGTGGCCTATTTTCTTGAAAAAATATGCACCACTATATCAATACCTTTTTGAAATTCATTCCAGCACTATCTTCATATGGCCTTCACACAGCCTTGAGTTTCAGCCAGTAATGCAAAACACCGCTGTTTGATTGATGAACTCTGGACAGTGTGTAAGCCTGCCTCTTTTTCCTGTCTCCGTGTCTGCCATCACTGCAGTGCACAGAAAAATAAGCTGTTGTGTTTGGGAAAAGTGACTGACAGCAGGCAGCAAACAGCCAGACACCAGCTGAGATCTGATTCACTGAGATCAACAAACTCTGCCTCTGCTGCTGTAATGTGCTCTGTTTCACACTGTCAGACAGTGACAGCTTTACTGACTGACTGGCTGACAGATTGCCTGACTGAATGACCATTTAACTTTCTTTTCTTTACTTCTCTCTCTGTGTGTCTCTCTCTCTCTCGCTCTCTTTTTTTTTTCTTTCTTTGAGCAACATCTAGCCTTATTGCCCTGTGTAAACACACTCGGGCTGTCTATACTCAAACAGTGTTAAGTAATAATGGAAAAGGCCTTTAGGGCTATCACACTTAATATTGTAACACTAATTTCCCAATACACCCCGACCAAAAAAAAAACGTTATTAATTTATCCGCATACTTGAGGAAGGACACACATACAGAGAACTCAGAGAGGAACACCCACCCCCACAAATATAGCAGTGTATGTACACAAACACTGAGTATATATGCTTTCATACATACTCATAATACACAGCAAAAGCACAATGTGCACATGAGCATGCAAACACACGTGCATTATGTTAAGGGATAGTGTGGTTGGGGCTATTATGAGTTAATTACTTTCTTTAACCTAAATCAATCACTACTAAAGACAGAATTAACCACTTAGTACTGTGTGTGCATGTGTGTGCCTGCAAGTTATTAGATCTGAGAGACGAAAATCTGAGCATCTATGTGTGTGTTTTCCCTTGGCACGGTAGCATTGACCTCTATTAAAGTGTATTAATAGGCAAGCTAAATATTCAGCAAGAACTTATAGCCAAGATAATACTCTATTAAGACTATATATTTGTGTATATGTACACATTTGCACAGGCAAGGTTATCTGAGCTAGCTTCAAGCTGAAATGGAGATTTCCTTGTCAAGAATTTGTGATTCATTTTCTTTCCCATTACCCTGCACTATAATGTTGTTGTGTAGATGGAGTTACCTTCAGGGTCCAACATTTGAAAGTTTTTACTGTTTCTTGTAAATCTTCAGGCATCACACAAATTTGCTCATGTTTAACATGGCCACCTTGTACTGATACACAGCTAACCTGTGTAACAGGGCTTTCTATTTTACCTCTATTTGAAACAAGGGAAGAGCATTGAGCTTGTACCTGAACCTATTAGACCCGTCATTTTACAAAATAACCAACACCTCTAGCATTTGGCAGCACTGGACAGGTTCATTATGCTAGTTGAAACTTATTACAAAACTGTCAAAGATCAGGACAAAAAGTACCCTTCAGTGTCTATATATACAAAATTGCAAAATTATTCACCCCCCTTGGCATTTTTCATGTTTTGTTGCCTCACAATCTGGAATTTAAATGTTTCTTAATCTTATTTTATGTGATGGATCTGCACAAAATAGTCTAAGGTGGTGAAGTGAAAAGAGAAAAATATATATAAAAAAGAATTTAAAAAAATAAAAAACTGAAAATTGGCATGTGCATATGTATTCACCCCCTTTGCCATGAAGCCCCTAAAAAGTCCTGGTGCAACCAATTACCTTCAAAAGTCACATAATTAGTGAAATGAAGTCCACCTGTGTGCAATCTAAGTGTCACATGATCTGTCAATATAAACAGACCTTTGCTGAAAGACTCCAGAGTTTGCAACACCACTAAGCAAGAGGCATCACACCATGAAGATCAAGGAGCTCTCCAAACAAGTCAGGGACAAAATTGTTGAGAAGTACAAGTCAGGGCTGGGTTATAAAAAAAGATCCAAATCTTTGATGATCCCCCGAAGCACCATCAAATCCATCATCTTCAAATGGAAGGAACATGGGACCACAACAAATCTGCCAAGAGAGGGCCACCCACCAAAACTCACAGACCGGGCAAGGAGGGCATTAATCAGAGAGGCAGCACAGAGACCAAAGGTAACCATGAAGGAATTGCAGAGTTCCACAGCAGAGACTAGAGTATCTGT
>VUQS01001353.1:0-14622 GCA_015108495.1 Heterochromis multidens | reverse complement strand
GATGGGTTAAGGTCCTTCTATGGCCCTGTCCAGCTCTACTAGAGTAACTGTCTGTCTCCTGGAATCTCCTCCATGCTCTTGAGACTGTGCTGTGAGACGCAGCAAACCTTCTGGCAATGGCACGTATTGATGTGCCATCCTGGAGGAGTTGGACTACCTGTGCAACCTCTGTAGGGTCCAGGTATGGTCTCATGCTACCAGTAGTGACAGTGACCCTAGCCAAATGCAAAACTAGTGAAAAAACAGTCAGAAAAGATGAGGAGGGAAAAATGTGAGTGTCCTCCACCTGTGAAACCATTCCTGTTTTGGGGGTTGTCTCATTGTTGCCCCTCTAGTGCACCTGTTGTTAATTTCATTAACACCAAAGCAGCTGAAACTGATTAACAACCCCCTCTGATACTTAACTGACCAGATCAATATCCCAGAAGTTTCACTGATTTGATGCTAAACTCTGATTAAAGTGTTCCTTTCATATTTTTGAGCAGTGTATTTAGTTTCATTTTGTACTTTTTTTCGAGTTCACCTGTGCCCTGTTTCCCTGCTTCTTGATAAAAGATGATGGGTAACTACAAGGATTTCTCTGTTTTGTGCCTCCTCATTCCCTCTATCATCAGTTTGGTTTTTCTTGTTACTTTATTTGGATTTTTGTTCTTTTTTTCCCTGCTTTTCTCTGCAGTTCCTTTGGCTGTGTAATTATATGTTAGGATTACTACTACTACTTACTAGGATTAGTTATTACTTAAGTTATTTATGCCCCCTGGCAGTCAGTTCCTCCTTTTATGTCAGCTGTTGGGTCCACTTTAAGAGCTTTAGCATAAATGTGACATTACACTACAACTACTTTGTGTGCAGCATAAAATTTATAAAATTCTCATAATTGCTCAGTAACCCAAAGAAGTGGACCTAAACACCAATTTCATGCAAGATACAGTCAAAAGCTGTAAATGTTGACAGGTGAGTCCTTTTCATGCTGGTCAGCTTGACCTCAGCAGGCAACATGGAGGCTTAAGAAAAGGTGCACAAAGTAGTTCAGTAATAACACAGTTCAAGAAGAAGAAAAGTGAAAACACACTAAAAAAGTTCAGAACTGCCAGCTCAGGATACACTGATTTTTGAGCTTGGCAGCAGGTTGTTATATGCACACTGGGAGTGTAATTAGGGAACAGAACATGGGCAGTTGGAACTGGTTGAGACAAAAGGTGAGTTATTGGCTGGTATGCAAAACAGTCAGGAATTAATTCAAAACTTACCGACAGCATGACACTGTAAAGCCACAACTGGATCTCTTGATGCATGCTCAATAATCCAGGTAAAAGAATCCCAAAAAGTTGAATCTGTTCATCTGGACGTGGCGTTTTTTAGTGGGAGAAACGTTTCGTTGCCAACTGGTAACTTCTTCAGTCTCAGCTGACTGCAGACTTCCCCAGCCTTATAAACAGTACATTGCATAATGACTGAAACCAGCACCATTGACTAACAACTGGAATCGATCTCTTGATCTCTCATAAATTTCACAGAAACATTATCAGCCTTAACCAGACAAATGGCGCTTTCTTTTTTCATTCAGGCTCTCTATTTCACACAGACACCAATCACATGCCGTCTGCTGGCTGAACCCCGAGCCAGGGGAAATGAAATTTGGACGTGTGTCACAGTCAGCCGTTCGGGGCTAATTGAAAGTCTGCAAACTGTCACCGCTTTATTAACCTTTTGTTTTCTTTCAGTCAAAGCTGCACCACTTTTAACTGATGAGCAATCTTTAATCATCTGCTCATAGCACTACTGACATCATTATACTGCATGTACAACACAAATGCATCAGCTTCTCAAAGTTTAAGTAAGGGATTAGGTGGAAAATATCTTGAGGCTTGTGTGAATCCAAAATAATTAATTATACCGTTAACCAATGGCCGCCTAAATGGATCAGAGAGTTAATTAGGTGGAGTTGTGGTAATTAGTCTCTTCTTTTATTTGATTTATTCACCTGTCATCTGTTGTCTAAGCTGAAATTTGAAGATCCCTAAATATTTTTTTGACATTTTTTTGTTTCTTATCTCATATGTCCATCCATCCATCCATCCATTCTCTTCCGCTTATCCAATTCAGGGTCGCGGGGGGGCTGGAGCCTATCCCAGCTGCCACAGGGCGAGAGGCAGGGTACACCCTGGACAGATCGCCAGTCTGTCGCAGGGCTAACACAGAGAGACAGACAACCATTCACGCTCACATTCACACCTATGGGCAATTTAGATTCACCAATTAACCTAACCCCTCTGACTGCATGTCTTTGGACTGTGGGAGGAAGCCGGAGTACCCGGAGAGAACCCACGCAAACACGGGGAGAACATGCAAACTCCACACAGAAAGGCCCCGGCCAGATGGTGGAGTCGAACCCAGGACCTTCTTGCTGTGAGGCAACAGTGCTAACCACCAAGCCACCGTGCTGCCCTATATGCCCTGTACAAGTCTACTAAAGGTGCAATTTAAAATATGCACATAGTCAAATTATTTCCCAAGAGAACATTTGTTTTTCAATTCACGTTGCCAAGCCCTCGCTTTTATCTCCTGTGCAAACAACATCAAGTATGAGGCGTGACGCCTGAGTAAATCTCAGATTTATTTCAATTGCTTTCTGTCCCGCTGAGACTTGCCGCCACCTCCTTCCCACATGCTCCTGCAGCCCCGGCTGATGGGCTTTTCCAGTATGTTCCTCATGAATCTGAAATGAATTTAAGGGTGCAAATATTGGAACATGGTAATTGAATGCACCTCATTGAGTGTACATCTCACAGCCTCCTCAACAGACTCTGAATCACATTTCACTTCAGGTTAGAGCTGAAGATCAATTTTCAGTAGATTTTGAACTAAACATCAGCTACAAATTTAAACTAATAATGTAGAGTTTTATTCATAGTAAAGTTTAGTAACTGGGGTAAAAAAAAAACACTGAAATCTTCATAAAACCTCCCAGGCTGTATACAGGAACACAAATGCTCATCGTGCTACTGCGCATTTTCTTTTCTACTCGTGTTGCAGCTTTTTATTATAATCTTGCTTTTAATTTTGATTAAATGTGCCATTTATGTTTTAGCTGCCTGTGAGTAAAATCATTACAATAATGGTCAAACTTAAAGATCTTATTCAGCAGCACAAAACTGGCAGGTCAGATCAGATCAGATGAACTGTGACCCCAAACACATCTTCACCAGCTTAGTTTATTGTATGACGTTGGTTTTTTTTTTGGTTTGTTTTTTTGTTTCCTGTTCGATTTTTTTATTCTCTGCCTGCTAAACTCCTCTCGCACAATAATCACAAAGAGATTTTTGTGATCCGCTCAACTCTGCACTCAACTCAAATGTTCATTCTCCATCTTTCTCTATCAGCTCTCTTCCTTCCATTCAAGTCAATCTGGCAAGTAAACAAATCCACAGCTTTGAGACTTCTGTCCTCACTTTTTCTTCACAACAGAATGTAGAATGGAAACAAGAGCAACAGGAAGAGGAAATGTTGTGTCTAAAAACACAGTGATATTATCAGTCATTTTTTAAAAGTGCATTCTTAGAGCATTTTCTGAATGTCTCTTTTATGCACAATATCTTGATTAATTGTCTGAAATCCATGTGTAGAAATTTTGTATAACATCAGAGGTGGGAAGTAACTTCATTACTGTACTTAAGTAGAATTTTCAGGTATCTGTACTTTACTTGAGTATTTATTTTTCTGACAGCTTTTCTCTGCTTGTGTCCTACACAGCAGATGTTCAAGCTTTGCAAATTCATTTGAACTAGAATTTAGGTTGAAATAAAGTTTGGATTCCCTTGTATTAATATTATTTTAGTATGATATTAATATGACATGAGGTTCAGTTAGCTTGGCAAAAAAAATAGCTGGTATAAATGTCCTTCAAAGAGCTACTTTTTACTTTTATAGTTCGAGTACCTTTCAGAGCCTGTACTTTTTTACTTTTACCTGAATAAAGATGTTTAATCAGTACATCAATGTAGAGTATTTTTGACACAAGTATTTGTACATCTGTATAACATCAATATAGTAAAGCAGAGGGTTAAATGTCTGTAAATGCAATGTCAGTATGGCTGCACTGTGATGATAATTTCATTGAAAGAGAAAACCAAAAATATGTTGCTTTCAAAGGATTAAGCTTTACAAACAAGACAATCTTTAATTTTGTGTGTGTGTGTGTGTGTGTGTGTGTGTGTGTGTGTGTGTGTGTGTGTGTCCAGTCACAGCTGCATCAGCAAAAAATAAATAAAAAAATTAAAATAAACAGATTAAAAGGCTGTAAGTGCTTTAGTGCTTTCGAAAAAAAATGTTGAGTTTATAGAAGGCATCGTGTGAAATAGATGTAGATGTTGTGGAGCCTATTACTTTCTATGTATACAGCATATATTTGCCTGATGAAACATAAAAACAAATACAATTTGTGTTCAGCGCAACAATGGATGTATGGAAAAGATGCATGGTTTGTTTCTGAGTAGTGGGAGTGGTGTGAAAATCTGCAAATAACGTGCAAAACACACTTTAACACTTGACAGGCTTTTATACCTAAATGAATTGCAGTCTACACGGTGGTGTAATGTGTGCTGCCACTTTTTAGACATGTGGGTGGGAGCTGTGAGACTGATGCGAAGCTGCAATAAATATACACATGCAGTCTCAAACTGGAAGACAAATATTACAGCTTCCTGTGTGGTTGAGTGTACCAACTGTACCAGCAGGCCATCCAAACACCTACTTAGCACTAATTAAAAAATATCTGTGTGTTTGCCATGCTTCCATACATTAGCTGACTAGTAACTATTAACTTAGTACTCCACCCTCTCATCCAAATATGGCGACATCAGACTCCAAAAAGCCAAAATGAAATGGAACACAGTGTAACCTGCAGAGTCATTTTTGTCATTCTGTTAGTAAAAAACATAATTAGGTTAGCTTACATTTCCTTAAAAGTATCTTCTGTTTCAGATCAGTTAAATAAATGTGATTTTAAGGAGACATGGTGCCACAGATGCTTATCTATCAAACCGTAAAGTCAGTACTCTTCTCACCACGAAGAGGAGCCTCTAGTTAAATCTTTGTATCACTTAGAGAATCAGTATTTACTATAGTGAAGATTTGAACATTGCTTTATCAGCAGTCTACAACCAGCTATTCTTCTCTTGTCCCAGCTTCCTTGCAGCCTGCGGCTCTTTGCCCTCTGGCTAAATCTCGATCCCCAGCCTGCAGATAATGACAACAGCTGTCCTTGGGGCTTCCATCCAAATACCCTCCTCCTCTTCCTCACCCCTCCCCAACCACCAGCCAGACGGTCAGTCGGTCGGCGGGCACGTTGAGGCCGGGCAGACATCCATGTGATACACAAACTCAGGGTGGATTTACAGAGGCAAATAATGAAAAAAACAGACTAAGCTGCTAGAGAGAAATTATTCTGGTAGTGAGCTGAGACAGCGATTTCTTTCTGGTACTTAAATTCCTGAAAACATACTTTTCTAATCAGCATCTCGATATTGATGAGGTCCTTTGTGAGCATGTGATCTTTAGCTAAAGTTAGACCAGCAGTGGTGGCTTCACATCATCTGCGTTTTTGTCTTTTCAGTCATTTGAATTTGGCGTAATGTATTCAAAAGGGATTTTGAATACATTGAATACAAAAGGGAATTTATATTCATATGTTACAGAACAGCACTTCCTAAACTTGAATACATGAGATGAAGACAGAGGATGTCCTTGCTTTTGGTTACACAGATTCAGTTTGACCTTTTTCTGATTTTAGATTTGGTCTGCAGTAGGCCAGTCATCCATCCAGCATAATACATCATAATGAAGAAAAACATAACATAAACATCATCATCATCATCATCATCATCCAGTCATCCAGGTCATGATACTCATGAGTGCTTAAAATGACGGCGGCTGAACTTCTTTAGGTTCGTAAAGACGTTTCATCTCTCATCCAAGAGGGTGGGGCAGTGTCTTACAGAGGTTTCACACAGTAATGTGACAGTAATGACTCACACCTGTTTTCACACCTTGGCTCATATGATGATTCACATGATTAATAGTGGGTCTACGACCCTCAGGACCACCTCCAGGGGGACAGCCCTCACTAAGGGTTAAATACCTGGGACTCTAAACCAGTTGTTTTAGAGCTGAAGAAGCCTCTTGGGTGAGAGGCCAATAATCAATAATATAGACTGCATCACATACAGTAGGATATCAAAACTATGCTTTGTTCGTCTGGGTGATGGCCACTGGAAACCTACTAAAGCCTTCTCAAAGTTCAACCTGCTAACTGCTGTAACTGTGTGGTACACAGGGATGATGGGTTCAGCTGTGGCTCACCAACCAGCCTGTTTCATGTGACCATTAAACAACTGGATTGAGTGAGTTTCTGTTACTTACAGATAAACATCCAAACACTAAAGAAAAAGACAAAACAGATCATCATGGTTCTGTCAGAGTGGAAACATGACATTGCCCCTTTTTGTTCACAGTTTGCTTCAAAGTTCAGTCTTGAACCCATAATTGTTCCAGATATTAATAAGACTGAACACAGTCCACCATCTGACTCTTACTGGACGTGACCTCATGTGTATGAGTACATTTTCTAAAATCAGTGATCATATCTTTTGTCTTTGTTTGCTTGCTTATGGAGGTAAAGAGATACATTCCAGAAGCAAATAAGACAAATGAGAAATAAAACATAACTTAAATTTAAATGGTTTGACTTTGTTTTAATAATTCTGATTACTTTTAAATATTGCTGTTTCACAATTATTATTTTATGGTAATTTAAACATTTTATTTATTGTAAAATGACCCCTTCAATCCCAACTGCTAAAAAAACAGCAGAAACTTTACAAAACTGCTTTTAAAAATCACACTGGACTTCATCATATTTAGGTATATCTGTGAATTCTAAAAGTTAACAGCCTGAAGCTGTATTAAGGTGTTTCAGTGTTTTTAATTTCTTTAATCTACTCGTGCTGGTGCTGATATCCAGATATGGGCATAAAGAAGTGAAGAGGAAAAGTGTACTACACATTCCAGCTGTTGGACCCATATGAGGAGTTCACTTTACTGAGGGGTGGGATGAACAGAGATCATCAGCCAGTCTTACCTTTAGTTTGTACTCCTTCTCCTTGGTGACTTTCGTGAGCAGTTTGGCTTTCTGTCGGGTCAGCGCCTCGATCAGAGAGTCACATTGAGCCACGAGGCAAGCTTCAAACTCCACACCGTTCTCCTGAAGAAGAAATATGAAAAGCACCAGAAGGGGCACAGTCATCATGAAGTGAAAAAAGAAAGCGAACAAGTAATATTAACTCATGTGTGCCTCACTCTAAACCACCGTGTTTGGCTCCCCTTCCATAAAGCCACATTAAAGTGCTCTACAGTCAACATCATTATGGGTTTGGATCACAAAAGCACAGCAATGAGATGAAAATAGATCACTTGGCTTGTTTTTCTTCAATTAGCAGTACACTGTTTGTTACTGATTAATTTATCCACCACATTTTGTTCTATTTTTGCCTCAGCTGCAAAATCTATGAATACATACAGTGTTAATTATTTCAATAGACTGCACACATAAGCAGCTCTTCCATCATATTTACCTTCCATTTGTACAACCATACTCTCCACCACTTTCCCTGAAGACACAGTGCATGAAAACACCGTCCTGTCACTTATACAGCTGTGGTTTTATGTTTTTATTTAACTAATATTCCCTGACAGTTAGCAGCTTTCTCTTTGGGTCAGCAAGCAGAACATGCTACAGTATATGCAGACATCTGCAGCTGGAAGGCTTCACAAACTTTCACTGCGTTACACTTGAAATTCAAAAAGCTGGTTCAGTGGTGAAAAGATGTAACTCTGAACTTCAAATCACATCTTTGCATATTTATCTTATCTATTTATTTAACCAGGATGTCTTCTCGGCATCGTCTTCTTCTAATCGCTGCCCATAATGGCATGTTACATGAGCCAACACACACCCCTGTAACAAGAGGTGCAATGAAATAGGGAAAAACTTGAAACGGTACTAAGCTGTAAATAAAATAAGCTGCCAGGAGACTAAAACAGGTATTGATACCTGTTAAATAATGATTATCATGAACATATATGAAATTTACATATTACATTATATGTGTACTTAAAGTTGCCATAAAACACGGGTTCTAAAATTAAATACATCCAAAATGTATTTATACTCTGATACAGCAGCACAGAACAAGACCAAGGAAGCATTCCTATTCAGTTTCTGCTCCACCATTAACAAATAGGCTGCAGCCGGTGTCATCAAAATACCATCTCTCTCTCTAATGGCTTAAAAGCTAAACAAATTTATCAGTTCAAGAAAGAGCAACTGCCCACAAAAGACTTGTATGTGTTGTAAGAGAGAAGATCCAAAGATGCAAACCTAAGTCACAAAAGATAAGCCAACATTGGCTTTAAAACATCCCAAGATAAACCAAGTCCAAAAAGAGCAAACAGAATAGGGATCCCCTGAAGAAAGGGCATGAGGTGCACAGGGAATAAATAGACAAAGAGGAGACTGCATACACAGAGGGCAGATTGAACAGTGAGCCACAGGTGGAGGCAACAAAGGCAGGGCAGACAACGGTGAAAGAGGGAAGACAAAGATGGAAAGTATAATCAAAACTAACCTAAAACGAAAGTAACCAAAAGACAAATGACTATTCAATTCAATTTTATTTATTCACAACAACAGTCGCCTCAAGGAGCTTGATGTTGTAAAGTTTCTACAATGTTACTGAGAGAACCCCAACAATCAGACGATCCCTATGAGCAAGCACTTGGCAACAGTGGAAAAGAAGAACTCTTTTTTAGCAGGAAGAGACCCCCTCCAAGAACTAGGCTCAGGGAGAACAGCCATCTGCCACAGCCAGTGTGAGAGGACATAGAAGGGAGGAAGGAGAACATAGGGAGACAGAAACCCTGAGAGAGAGAGAGAGACAGGACAAAATTTAATTGAATGCATCAGTAAAACATGAGGAGTGAAAGGACGGGAATGAAGAAGAAATGCTCAGTGCATGACGCATGTGTTAGGTTAGTGTTGGCTGAGCTTCATATCAGCTAACAGTAAGACACAAAGACTGACACTAAACATGAGCAGAGAGGCAGGAAAACACAACAAAACCTACAAATATACCAGGGACCAAAACAATCATATTACAAATACATTATCCTTGTGAAAAATAATTTTAAAAAACCTTCATGGCGCAGAGAACTCCAACAAAAAGCAAGCTTTAATTACCAAGAGATAACTCCAAAAGGTAACAAAGTATTAAAACACAAGAAATTATGTCATCCAAAAAGGTAAACACTAGGAGCCAGAGGTTAAATCCAAAGAAGGGAAACTGGCAGCACAAGAAGGATAAGAAACATGCAGAGACAACATGACAAAGATAAGAACAGGAAGATAAAAACAGGGAGAGGAAGGAGACGCACATGAAAACAGGAAGTCAAAACTATTACATTAAAACAGAAAAAAGCCCAAAAGACACCTACTAAACACAGAGACGGGAATCTCACATGATGCAGATACATGAATTTAAAATATAAAAAATATAAAAATATTATCTTATACCAGTTACATCAATTAAAGCCGATGCTTTGACTTCCTTTAACAGTCCTACACTGCATTCATATGCAGCCCCTCTAAGAGCAAAGACAAACTGTGTAATGTCCAGTAAGTATAAATAAGACAGTGATCCAGAAGGGAGTTTTATCTCTGTACAAAGCACACTTGATAATGAGATACGGTCTTAGTAGTGATTTCCAATCAAGGTTCCTCTGCTCAGAGACACTGTTTAGAGCTTTAAGAGGAGCGCTGGAGATATTTACTCCTCAATTGTACATTTTCTTTACCCATCTATCTCTTTTCTCTGCTCTCAGACAGAGCGCAGTAAAGCTAAGACTGCTTTTTTAAAGCTAAATCCTCTTCGTTTTGTAATAAGACTCTTAATGCCCACTCGTGGTGCTGTAGGAGGATATATCAGTGCAGACAGTGTGTAAAAATGTGTGTGTTTTGTGTGCATGACTGGCAGATGCTGCTGGAGAGATCGGCTGCACGGTAATGCTGTCTAGAGGGAAAGCTCACACAAATGCACACATTTGGATGGTGTGTTTTCTTTTCAGTTTATTGATTCTGTGGATTTACCTCCCTGCTGCTGAGTGTGGAGTTCAAATGTTGCTGTGAGCTTATTGCACATTACCAGCGAGTTCCCCAAAGCAAGACGGATGTAATCTAAGAACATCAGTGGTAATGTAGAGTAAATGATGTAAAAGACGTCTACATGGGCAGCACATGATCAGACATGGATATCAGTTGTGGTACAATCTCACACAGCCAGACTTCTGTCTCTGTCAAAAACTGCCACATAAGCATTTCAAAAACATGTTCAAATGGCTGCTTCTCTGATTTTTTTAAGCAACTGTTCAGTTAACATCAGAGAAAGACTTGTAATAAAAGCATATCAGCTAACCTAACCTAGGCAGGCCAGATTAGCAACTGGACTGTTTTAGAGGTACATTCAGCATGTGCTTCAACAGCAAAGCCACTGCTGAGGTACATCCAGAATGTGACCTGGAATTGTTTTGCTGAAATAAGCAAGTCCTTCCCAAAAATACGTCATTTCTCACCCTTGGATTCCCTTTTACCTTCAGAACTGCCCTAACTCTTTGTGGCATAGATTCAATAAGGTGCTGGAAACATTCCTCTGAGGTTTGTTCCATATTTATCACACATTTGCTCCAGATTTGTCTGCTGCACATCCTTGTCATCAGAAGCAGCCATCAGAAGATGGTACACTGTGGTCATAAAGGGATGGACATGGTCAAAAACAACACTCATGTAGGCTGTGGCATTTAGACGATGCTCAGCTGGTACTAAGGGGGTCAAAGTATTCCATGAAAATATCCTCCACACCCTTACACAACCAGCACAAGCAGCCTGAAGCACTGATATAAGGCAGGAGTGATCCTTGTTTTCATGTTGTTTATGCCAAATTCTCCCTTTACCATCCAAATGTTGAAGCAGAAATTGAAATTCGTCAGATGAGGCAACATTTTTCCAATCTTATATTGTCCAGTTTTGGTGAGCCTGTGCAAATTGTAGCCTCAGTTTCCTATTTTTAGCTGACAGGTGTGGCACCCAGGGTGGTCTTCTGCTGCTGTAGTCCACCAACCTGTTTGGCACCAACAATTGTACCATGTTCAAAGTCAGTTACATCACCTTTCTTACACATTCTGATGCTCGGTATTAACTTCATCAGTTCATCATGAGTTCCTGCCACGTGATTGGCTGGTTAGATATTTACATTAATGAGCAGTTCAACAGGTATGCCTAATAAAGTGGCTGGTGAGTGTGTATCTCATCATTAATGGTGTCTTAACAAAATCCAGCCCATGTTTTTTTAACCTTGTCTGCTGCTGTGATGACCCCCTAGTCATCCCGGGGTCTCTGGTTCCTAGTTGCTGCTGCTGTGCTTTGTCACGCAGGAGCTGATCAGAGGGTGATGAGCTGCATGAGTTCTGCCCGAGCCTGCTGTGCTAGGCTGCAAAAGCTCCTCCATTCCTAACAGCCTCTCTCTGACACTCTCAGGGGAGAATACCCTCTGCATGAAACTGCACCAGCATGCATTTTGGTTTCTTTTGCTCTCCACATACACTCACCAATCCAGCATGCTTTCTAGTACTGACTTGCTAATAAAGACAAGTCTTACTAACTTACTTTCCTAATTCCTTAAGGTCCCATTTTGTGTCATCTCCCATTCCTGGTCACAGTCTTTGATCAGCTTGCTTCCAGAGATTTCTTATTCTGAGTCTTTTAATGATATACTAACAAACGTTATTCCTTAATTGTTGAGCTATTTGTCCAGGCTATCTTTATGGAGTGGTGAACCCCTCCCTATCTTTACTTCTAAAAGACTCCTCTCTCAGAGCTTCATTTTATTCAGACTCCCACAGCTAATTAACTTATTTAATTCCCCCTGTCCCAACAAAATGAGCTAATACCCAGATGTTTCCAGTGCCAAAGTCAGACATTTTATATGCTTAATCACACACATGCAGCTGTTGCAGCACTATAACAACATCACCCTACTTATGCCTTTGCATAACTATTGTCTCAAAATGAAACAAAACAGTTTATTGATTTATTCTTATTTCTCAAATGCTCATCTTTATATAACTGTGAATAAAATAACAAAACTTTATGCTTCAGTGTGTTCAGATCACCATCACCACTGACATCTGTGGTGTGAACAGACAATTCCCTTCCTTTTCTGTTTTGCAGTTGCATTGCATTCTGGGATACTGTTGCTAATGTGATGGCTCAGTAACACAAGAGTAAAATAGGCTGGCAAGCTCCTTGCAACGAGGAAAAATCTGTGGTTGCCCGGTGATTGCATCAATTTTTTTCACATTTGATGAATTATTGCAAGTAGTTGCAGCGGCCAACCGGTTGCCCAGTGGTTGAGCGTGCAGCACCTTTTGATTGCAAGCAATTGCACAAGTCGCCGGGTGGGAGGCAACCTGTTTCCAGACAATTGCAGTCCGACTGCAATCACTCTCAGATAGATTGGTAAAGGTTTGCAAATAACTGCCATCTAATTTATAAATGCAGATACACAGATTGGCAACACGTTGAAATCAATCTGAGTCAGTCTGCGTCAGCTCGTCAACTTGCCTGTGACGCATGCTCAAGATACCAGTTTGAGATGATCTGTGCTTTGTGACATGGTGTGTTATCCTGCTGGAAGCAGCCATCAGAAGATGCTGTAGAGTTTAGATGATGCTCAGTTGGTACTAAGAAGTCCAAAAGGTGCCAAGAAAATATCCTCCGCACCATCACACCACCAGCAGCCTGAACTGTTATATAGGGCAGGATGGATCCATGCTTTCATGCTGTTTACACCCTCGATTTCTGCTGTGACAGAAATCAAGACTCATCAGACCAGGCAATGTTTTTCCAATCTTTTATTGTCCAATTTTGGTGAGCCTGTGCAAATTAGCTTCAGTTTCCTGTTCCTAGCTGACAGGAGTGGCATTCGGTGTGGTCTTCTGCTGCTATAGCCCATCTGCTTCAACAAATTCTGATCCCACCATCTGAATGTCACAGCAGGTAACATTTTTCCAGTCTTCTGTTGTCTAAATTTGGTGATTCCGTGTGAATTATAGCCTCAGTTTCCTGGTCTTAGATGAGAAGAGTGGCATCCAGTGTGGTCTTTTGCTGTTGTAGCCCTTGTGTTTCAAGGTTTGGCATGTTGTGCATTCACAGATGCTCTTCTGCGTACTTTGGTTGTAACAAGAAGTAATTTGAGTTACTGTTGCCTTCCTATCAGCTCGAAGTAGTCTGGCCATTCTCCTCACTCAACCTCTGGGCAACTGGTTGGTCACTGTATCTACTGTACTTGCAAAAAAATTAAATGTAATCACCAGGCAACCATCAATTTTTTCCTAGTCATAAGGAGGTTGCTGTACTAGGAGAAGCTGACAGGTGCCTTTTTGTGAAGAAAACTCCCCCTGACTAAATGTTATCAAGCCATCATGACAAACCTTTGATCTATACTTGTACCCAAATTTACAGATTGGACTAATAACAGTATATTTCATATTAAACTAAATGTAAAGGTGTGTTGTGACCTGTATCTGCTGAAGCATGTTTTTGAGTTGAACCAGGAACTCCTTGGCGTCTTTAGCTTTGTCGGAGACTCCGTTCAGGGCCTGGGAAAGCTGACACTGCAGAGACACAAAGAGAAGGAAGATACACAATGATTAAGATACCTGAAAAGAAGTGTGACTTTTCAGGACTTAACCTTATTATTAACCTCACTATTATTATTATTATTATTATTAGTGACCTTATTATTATTACATATATATAGGTTTTTAGCAAAGGGGATCAAATTTACCACTGATCAAAAACAAATTGTAGAAAAGAAGAATACATTTTTGGTCCAGATACTGTCCTTTCACACTGTTCATTGGGACAGAGAGGACGGAAAATCTAATCCAACGTTTTCGTCCAAGACATGTCACTACTGCCTCAAATTTTCATGTCTTATTCAAGATAGAGCCAGTGGAAGAAAATGAAATCTGACCAAATAAATGTGTGTTTGGCCAAACAAAAATTTAAATAAGAATAATTTTCAATTCAATTCAATTCAATTTTATTTATATAGCGCCAAATCACAACAAAAGTCGCCTCAAGGCGCTTTATATTGTAGGGTAGAGACCCTACAATAATACAGAGAAACCCCAACAATCAAACGACCCCCTATGAGCAAGCACTTGGCAACAGTGGGAAGGAAAAACTCCCTTTTAACAGGAAGAAACCTCCGGCGGAACCAGGCTCAGGGAGGGGCAGCCATCCGCCGCGACCGGTTGGGGGTGAAGGGAGAACGACATGCTGTGGAAGAGAGCCAGAGATTAATAATAGCTCATTAAATGCAGAGAGGTGTAAAAACACGGTGAGAGAAAGAGAAATACTCAGTGCATCATGGGAAACCCCCAGCAGCCTAGGCCTATTGCAGCGTAACTAAGGGAGGATTCAGGGTCACCTGATCCAACCCTAACTAT
>VUQS01001346.1:0-15570 GCA_015108495.1 Heterochromis multidens | reverse complement strand
AGGCTTGTGGGAAAAAAAGGGAAAACAAAAAAAAAAAAAAAAAAAAGACATGAAATAGGGGTATAAGGGAATGGGCAGACAAAACAAGGGAATAAGCACAATTAGAACTGACTACTGATTATTCAGATGAAATGCCAAAAAACTGGCTGTGCAGTAACAGATGAGGCCAGTGTCTGAGTATGTGTATTGTCTAACATGGTCAAGACCCATATGGTAACAGGAAGAAGCACTCCTCCTCCACATCAGCACCTGCCATGACTAACCATTCATTCTGGGAAGAGGAGGCGTTTGGTTGTTTACCCAGAAAAAAAAAAAGCCCCCATTTGAAAACAGACCTTATGTGAAGCTGCATCACAGCAGTTGTATGCTCATATGAGCTGAGAGCAGGCCCCTTGTTTGATTTCCCTTAATTTCACCATCATCAACGAATCTCATCGTTCACACCCATTGATTTACAGAGTCTGTAATGAAACGTGTCGCGTATCGACTGCAGCTTCAACTCGAATGGAACTAAAAAGGCATTTCCGCTTTTTAAACTCGAAGAATGTAGTACTACTAGTATATAGAAATGGGGGTTAAAAAGACAGGAAAAGATGTGTCAAAGGTCATGAGTCATATTCCCATAATGCTGACAAATTACTGTGTTTGCTGAGTAGGCAGAATGGCTCTAAAAGTAAAACTAGAATTACCACCTTGCCTCTTTTAACCAAACAAGTTTCCATTCCCACCCATGTTTGCATATGCTTTTGAAATTTTGGATATAAAATGCCATAACTTCATCATCTCATTCCATTAGACATCAGTGCCAAATTTTGCCACAATAAGCTTATGCATTCTTGAGTTAAGGCCAAAGATGTGTTTTGTGAGGTCATGGTGAGCTTCACCTTTGACCACTAAATTCTAATCATTTCATTTGAAAGTTCAAGTAGTCCCAGATGTCCCAGATGGTCCAAGCCTTCCTGATATATTACATTAGGGATACACTAAAGTAACATTCCTTGCATTTATCATTTCAACACTATGGAAGTGTAATTCTAACATGTACTGCACATTATGGAAGTGTAACTATTTATAAACAGAACACAGCACGGTGGACAAAGAACAGCACCAAGCAGACCAACATCCAAAACCAAGTGGTGGACATAAAAATCAACACTTTGGTCAGAACTTTCAGAATAAAATCAAATCCAAAACAGGAAGCAAAGATTGTTGAGTTGGGCTTTTAACTTTGAGGTCAAGGAGCAGGCTTTTGTTCGAAACTGACGTGGGCATTCATAAGAACAGGCCAGATGTAAGGTCACAGTGACCTTTTACCACCCAAATCTGATCAGTTCACACTTAAGTCTGTAAGAACATTTGTGCAAAATGTATAAATACCTCAGGCATTAAAGAGATATCACGTTCATGAGAATAGAACAGTAACCTTGACCATAATAATGTGATCACAGCAGCACATAAACAGTCTTAACGTTTTTAAAAATGATATTGCTTCTTTCCTCACCGCAAATAAAACATGTTGTCTTCAGGATTTCCTCTTTCTTCTGCTTCTCACTTCTCAGGTCAGCAAATGTATCAATGATGACACCAAAGATGAGGTTGAGGACGATAATGATGACCATGAAGAAGAAGAGCAGGTCGTAGATAACTCTGGCTGCAAACAGGGGTTCCTGTTAAAGCCGGGGGTGGTGGTGGTGGGGTGTTAGTTTAGAAGTTCAGTGAGAAGCAGAAAGTAAAAATCTACATCTTACTAAATCATTACTCACAAATGAAGGTTAACAAGTTTGCAAACTGGTTGTACAAGTATAAAGACCAGATCCTGGACTGCTTGAAAGCATATAAAAATCTCTGCTTTTAAATAGTTTATTTCTGATATATTTTTCAACAAAACTTTATTTGTGTTATCATTCCTAACACTTGGAGGTATATGAGCTTGAAAAAGTAATACAGTTGTTCATTTTACAATAAGAAAAAAAAAAATGGCTGCATTCTTAGTGCATGTCTACAAGAAGTTTCACCCTTCCAAGTCCAAGACTAAAAAAAAATAAAACCTGTTTGAGTGGAAATGGAATTAAAACAAAAATAAATAACAGAATGACATGTTAAATGTCATGGTTAAAATACATCAGGTTTATTTAAAACTAGAAAATATTTATGTAAATATCAATTCTCTCTATATATATTTTGCTGTCTCTAAGTTAACACACTGGTATGACTCAGTGCCCTCTTTGCATACAGTCCGTACAATCCAGCTGTACAAAGTCTGTCAAAGACAACCAAACAACTGAAAACAGCTGTCAAATGAATTCACGTGAATGATAAGCTACGTGAAGTTTATACAAGTCTGAATGATTCATGCCCTCGTGCCATCTTGTGGGTCAAGCTGCAGTTCTAACACGTGTGGTAGTGTAAAAACTTAACTTCATCCTGTATCTTTCTGCTATGTTTGGGGCTTTGAATACATCCTCATTGTAAAGGGCATCTTTCAGTCACAGACTTTCAGAGAAACTGTATCCTCCACTGCACTTGTTAGCTCATCCAACACACATTAAACTTGACAGCAGGTCCATTTTTTCTTATTGGGTCTAATATGGCATACATTTTTTTTGAAGCTGGAGAAAATTCAATTATCTCACTGCCTCATTACAACAATAAATGCACTTCTGAAGGTCTGGTAGTTTTTGAATTTAATTTAACTCAAGTTAGACTTTGCATGCATGGTAGGGGGATGTGCAAGTATGATCTGTGTTACTAGACGTTAAAGTCAAAACAGAAAAAAAACTTTTATTGGTAATTTTATGACTCTCTTCTTCACACCCTCAAACTTGTGATGAGTGTGATCTTTCTTCATTGTTGTGTTCCTGTTCTTTATACCTCTTTGGATGGTTTCCGCAAGACGTCGCCGACACCTCCCCCACTCCTGAGGCCGTGACTCAATACTGTGACAATACACATGAGCAAGGAATCACACGTCCGCTCCTTGTCCTCAATCACCACTGCTGATGGCTGGATGGCAAGGGAAGCTAGACACACAGTGAAAAAACACAGTGAAATATTACTGTAGTCTGCATTTCTGTTATCCATCAACAATAACTTTATATATGAATTAATAAAAATGAGAGGCTACCAGGATGCCAACTACACTACATAAAGATGAAATGAGGTCTGATATAGTACCAAAATAAAATGGGAGGCCTTAATGTGACTGAGGACATTCTCTAACTTCCCACACAAAAAGTAGTCACCAGACTACCTTAATTAGCCTGTCTGGTGATGATGGATTGGGAAGCTTAGACAAGGTCAAGCTCCAGGCAGTTTGAGGATTCGACATGGTTGGCTGATCAATTTTAAGGTGCTACGTGTTCACCTTTGAACGTTGGCTTTTCCCCAGCAAGGTCAGATGATTTGCAAAAACTCATTGTTTGCAGTTAGAGGGTCTCTGCACCATCACTGAGTGGAGCCATCGACCTGCTTTAATCTCTGACCTTTCAACTATGGGCCCCTACATCAAGTCTTAGGCTTGATACTGTGAGATCACAAAGAGTCTAAACCCCTGGTGTAAGACCCAGCTCCCTGAAAGACCCCAGTTGGCCCAGTCAGTTTTAATCCCATGACCACCCAGTCGCCTAGATTTGTAGCTTAATGGAACGAATCTCTTCTGGATGAGTCAGAAATGTGTGAGAACATAAAGGCCTTCACACAAACACACACAGCCACGTGGAAACATTCAAAAGATGCATGAACAAACACATGGATAAAGACTTAAAAGAAACAGACTCCAGCCTCCACCCCATGTACACATACTCACATTTACCATTCACTTTTGTCAACCTACCGTCCATCATGGCCTCTGCTGAGCAGTTTTCTCCATTTTCTTTCTGACACACTCCACCAGAGAAGAACTCTCCCACCATACTGGCTCCATGTTCTGTTCAGTTGGGAACAAAAGAAATTATGCAAGTATACAAACTGTACAAGTGTCACATCTGTGAGTCAAACATTTATTTTTATACAATGCATATTTATGGTGACAAACTTAACATGTGATAGTGTAGCCAGATGCTAAAAGCGAGTTGGACAGTTCTGAAGTAAATGTACAAAGTTCTAACACACTTCATATATTTCATCTATGTTTTTTTTTCTTTTTTTAGACATTCAGCATGTATGAGGAAAAACATTCCATGCTTTTGAATATCTGGGTAAGGGAGGGCATGAAATGCATTTTGGTTCCAGTAAGGAAATGCCAAGAAACCTGTATTTCAACGTACCTAGTGTTTTGTTGGGTATCCTGTCGACTGCCAAAAGAAAGTCGTCCTTGAAGAAGATATATCCCACAATAGAGAAGAGGTAGACGAGAATAAGAGCCAACACGGCTGTCAGAACAATTGAGCGGCCATTGCGGGTGACACTCTTTATTACGTTCAGTAAGGTTTCTTCTCGGTAAACCAGATCAAAGAGCTGCAAAGTGGAATGATTTAGACATGTGTGTAGAATATCTGCATGTGAAAGAAAGAACTGGGCAAATGTAGGGTAATAAATGTCATGTATAATATGTATATAGATTTAGCATGTGTGAGCTCACATACTAGCAGACTGTAAAAGAAGACATGGACAAAGACCCCCAGGGTGCAGATAATCAGGTAGAGCAGGTGGTACAGGAACTCCACATCCATAATCATGGCTTTGTATCCACGTGTAAAGGTTCCTCTGTTTCCAACGAAGCTCATCAGGAAGATGACCTTATTACATAACTGAAGAACAATGGAAAACACAGAGCATGTAGAAACAGTATAAGGCATGTTCAAAGTGAGTACATGAGTTTAAGCAGGCAAAGTTCCAAACAGTCATTGTTCAGACTACTAACGATGACCAGGAGATTCAAGATTCAATGAGTGACATTTCTATTAGCGGCTGCTTGAATGCAAAATCTTATTTGAATGCTAGCTGTGGCAACACAACAGAGTCTGTGTTTCTGCACTGCATGTAAAATGATTCCTATATGAGTAAGTTTAATGTCAGGTTCATGCACACATACATTAAAAGCCCCTAGTAGGAGCAATGTGGGCTCCAGGCCAACAGAGAAGATCAGACGCAGGATGGTGGAGGCAATGAGTGCCCTGATACCATGAGGCTGAGGCAGCACTATGACAATAGCCAGAGAAACCAACATGGCCATCCATAGCAGGGCAGACAGATGGGGCTCCAGAGTGCCTGAGGATGAAGGAGATCTCATTAGGGACAGGTGAGAAACCTTTGATTCAATCATTTCTATCACAGCCAACTATTGTAAGTACTTATTCTTTCTTTTATCAAGTCAAATGATAATCCAGTTACTCAGGAGTGAGGCATGTGACACTCCACAACATCTGTGCACCATGACTAAAATATATCAGTTTATCCTCTTAAACATGAAAGCAACTGTTTGATAGTTGGAGTGAAGCAAGAGCACACATGCCCTTTTTAACAAGGCCATTTTTCAGATTTATTCATTCATAAATAAGCTTCGGGAAACAGAATAATACACTTTCCATTTTTAGAGAAGGAACAAGAGTTGTTTGTACTAACTATGGAATCAGCATAATTAACAACATATTTGTTCCACTACATCAAAAAGTAAATGATGCAAAGTAGACATCAGATGAAAAGCTGAAGCTGACTTTAATTTGAATTTGTGAATGTTGATGAATGTTAATGCATTACCTGGATCTACCCAGGGTATTCCTCCTATCCTATGTATTATTTGTACCACATCAATCAGGAAACCAGTATTATGAGCTCATGATGCATTGGCTTCTGATCAGCATGTAGCAGAGAGGCTGCATCACCCCATAATCTGATTTCTCTGTGTTAGCGGAAAAATAAATAAATAAAACTTTCGTGTCAGGTTCTCTTTTCTCTGAGTAAGGAAGAAGAGCACTTATAATGTCTCCCTCCATTCTCTCCTTTTTGAGACCTCCTTCTTCTTGTCTCTCTCTATACCGATCACATGACAGGTTGTTACATAACCTCCTGTTGGCTAAAAATACACTTTGCTCCAGCCAAATGTATCGGAGATGCACCCAGGTACTGCATCGTAACAGGCAGCCTGGGCACTCGGACTTGGCCGCCAACCCAGACGCAGTAGCTTTGACGTCACACACCTACTGTCTAAGGCCATTCATCTCTCTTACTTGATTACTCTGCAGCTATAAGAAGACAGAGAGACTGACCTTCACACTAAACAAATTACACTACACTTCACATATCCATGTCGCTTGTATTGTTCACAGGCAGCTGCACTATAGCTCAACTGCTCATATTGGGGTAGCAACCTGTGAGACGGTGGAGGCTCTGACAGCTTGATTTCTACTGGTCCACACAGACAACCACCTGACTCAAACTTTGGCATCAAGCTACCCAACCTGGAGTTATTCAGGGTGTTAATTTCTAAGGGTTACACACTTCCGCTTGCTACTAGAAAAAGTTCCAAACCACAGTTTCTCTCTAAACAAACTGCTTACAGTGAACCATCCATGGTCATTGTAAATAAAGTTTTTAATAATATTTAAGGGGATTGCACAGTTTTTAAGGTGTCTATACAATCTGTAAGTGAGGGTTGCCATGTCTCAATGTCAAACTTGCATTAAACATGATTTTTGACCAAATTAGCTTCACTGGACAAATTTGGTATTTTACTTGCAAGCAGCTGGCTTGAATATTAAAATCAAGCATCTCAGCTGGTACGAATACAGGACATAGTGTGTTTGCATGCATGCATCCGTGCTACGGTAAGCCTTCACCATTCACACTTTCATTTGATGCCTATAACACTTAATTTTGCAGTGAATGGTGTGTCCTGGAATTAACTTCTAAGCTCTCAGAAGACCTTTAACACAAAAAAAAAAACCACATCAAGTTTCTAAAGCTAACAACCTCTTTTTTGTCTGCTCTATACCACTGCGAGGAAGTTCAAACAAAAGGGACCTCGCCGTTTGACCCCAGACAGAACAATTGAAAGTTTATGCAAAAAACAATGCACGTCTTCTCTTTGCACTGGAACAATGGAGGCCTTAATGGCTGAGGCTTTTCGCGTCCCCACAAATACTGCCCTCAAGCAGAACTGAGAAAAAACGGAAGGAAATAAGAGACAGCAAACCTAAAAGAAAACTGAAACTTCACACAAAAACATACTCAGGTCTGCTTATTCCCTTGGCTTCTAAAGAATCTACTGTTATCACTCAGTATCTGTGTTTGAATGAATATTCAGTCTTTGAAGTTACACCTTGTGACCAAACACCAGACAGATTTTTCCCTACCTAAATTTAGAAATTAAAGCTTCATGACTTCACAACTGATCTGGGATTATGATTATGATGATTTGGGGAAGGTCAAATTCGGAGATCCCAGAGAAAAGCTTGATTACCACTGTTTTTTGTCCATGTCCTTATTGGTTAACAGAAAAGGAAAAGGTATTTTAAGATTACTATTCATTGCGTTGTTTTTTTTTCCTCTCTTTTTTGCTTTTTACACAATACAGTAAATTGTATTTGTTATTACACTGACACATATGCTCCAGGGTGGCGAAATTACACTTTTTTGTTTGATCATAAGAGACACAATAGACATTTTAGAGCTGACAACCAATTAGACCAGCAGAGCGCTGAATTTCTGTAGGTGCTCATAGTAGGATTACAATTTCCATAGTTATGTGTATGATCTGTAAGTAAATGGATGACGGATGATGGACTTTGGTTGACATAACCAACTATTATAACTTGAACGCTGAGAGTATTCGCATGTCAGAAACTGATATGATATGAATGGAGCATCAGTGTCAAGACATTTTTTCTCAGATATCTTTTGCTAAAAAAACAAAACAAAATATAGCTTGGAAATATGTTTATCCAATCAGCGTCTGCAAACAGTGATTCTAAAAGAAGGATGGCATACAGAAAATACTGATGTTAAGTAATGAATAACACCATCTGCAGTTTCAGTATCAAAATGAATGAGCAGAGTTTAATTTTGCCTAAGGTTGGATCTTAATTTGTAAAAATGTAAATGCTTCCAGTACTGATACCTTATTTTAAAAATACAGTGTAGTTTTGGTTTAAGTGTTTCTTTAAGATATGCCAAACCTTGATAATACACGTGTGTGTGTGTGTGTGTCAATCAGAAAGTTGATCTTGTCTTAAAGTGGTGACCACTGGTAACTGGTTGTATTAAAATGCTGACTTCTGCTTTTTTTTTTTGGTTGTTCTATTTGTGAAAGTTGGAAACATTTGGAAAGTTTGGGTTAAAACCGTAAAGAGGTCTTTTCCAGAAACTGGGTTTTGTGAAACCGAGAGATCAAGGATTCACTGGGTTTTTTGTTTCAGATAGAGAGCTAAATAAAACTCTGGGTTACTTATTAGTTATTAATGGAGTCTGAATCTAACCTGCTACCTGGCAGGTTTTCTTCAACAAACCCTGTTTGTTTGTGACACCTTCCCCTTTTCTGAGTCTGAAGCAGCTGTGTGCAACATAATTTGTTTCCTCATTCATACAAAGACTTTAATTAACACTTTAAGTGTATGTCTTTGAAAACATTAAAATCCTTGTTAGATATTAAGCTGTTATCAAGAACCAGCTTTAACATGACTGCTTTTATGAACAAACAACAACCAGTGTGATGACAAATGTTTTTAGCTTTCAATACAATCTCTACATTTTCATTCTTTGACTCTGACCCTGTGGACATTTCTGAATCATATGATGGAAATTATGTAGTGATAATCGTTCAGATAAAACACATCTGTGAAGCTTTATACTCAAAAGACAATGATCAATTCACAATCATATGTCATGTGATCACACATGGAATAGTCCTATCATGGTTTGCATATCATGTGTTTGAGTGGGAAAGATTGTGGTGCAGTCCTACACTTTAATAGAAACGTTTAAAAGGAAGCTTTATGAGTTTAGTCATAATGTGTTCTGACAGCATTCCATGTTGAAATATGTACACACTTATAAATAAATATAGTCATTAAAGCTTTTGAGCAAGATTTGTAAAAGCACAACAGACCTTGGTTTGAACTGAGACACCCTTTTAACTTCAAATTATGAAATTCTGTATGACTGGATTGGAATATGACTTTCCACGTTGGTGCAGTAGTTAGCACTGTCGCCTCACAGCAGGAGGGTTCCTAGGTCAAATCTCCTGCTCAACTGGGGCCTTTCTGTGTGGAGTCTGCATGTTTTCCCTGTGCTGCGTGGGATCTCTCCAGGTACTTCAGCTACCTTCCACAGTCCAAATACATGCACGTTAGGTTAATTGCTGACTGTAAATTGACCATGGATATGATTTAGATAAAGTGTATAAAGAGCTGTATGCTTAAATGTGGTTTGTAGTGTATAGCACTAAGTGGTTAGTAAGACTAGGAAAGCATTATATATCACCTGTTCTGGAACTGAAAACTTGTCACCTTAGTTTATGAAATCAGAGTTCAGTTTAACACTTCAAAGTTCTTTCTGAAATAGACCACTGCTTAGACAAATATTAAGTGTAAAGTAAGACATCTGCCATTTGAATTCTTACTGTTTGTGTTGTTGACTTATCGTTTTCAGTGGCATTTCAAGTTCCACAGTCAGTATTATATGGTATTATATAGCATTTCCTGCAAGAAATTCTGGCTTTATGAGGTGGCCACAGTATTAAAAAAGTGAAAAAGACCTCTTAAACCAGTATCAGAGCAACAGTGAGACCAGTGTCCAGAAGGTACTTTATCAAAGAGCAGGTCAAGACCTAATTAAGAACGAATCAGTCTTTTATGAAAGCACTGCAGTTCAAGATCCAAATCTACAACTAGGATTACAAAGTGCACTTTGGTTAGGGAGGTGTGAGGCTACACCCAAACCACAGGCACAGGAACATATAGTGTTCTGTAAGGTCCTTTTGAAGCTACGCATTAATAATTCCTTTTATTGTACATAATCTGATCAAGTACTGGCTGCTACTGTAAAAATTAATGTTTAAAAAAAAAAAAGAAAAGTATTTCGTAATGGACGTAAAAGCTGGGATGCAAATCCTTAAGTCACACATTCCTCATACATCTCTCAACAGTAGCCAGATCTTAAACTGATTTTGGTTATATGTGTTTACTTTCGATTATAGTATGGCTTTAAGAAAATATGACATTCTGTAGCACTTTTGGACTGATACTGGACAGTTAAAAGTATTTAATTGCTGCTGCAGAGCCAGAGTTGTTGTCTTTTGTCCATGCATATAATATCCACATTCCCTAGGAGATTGTGGTAGATGCTAGTACAAGTATGAGTTGCTAACATTAATCAGAGGTCTGCTAACACCAGTTTTTCATTTCTAACATCTTCAGCTCCACCACACACAAACTCATGAAAGCCCTTTGTAATTGTACTGTGCCTTTATTAGAGAGGGACAGAGGAGACTGTGGTAGAGCAGTGCCCATTTTCACACCTGGTAATTAATGCCAAAAATGGGTGTGACTGCTAATTTACTGGCTATGGAAAATTGGGGAAAGAAAAAAGATAAATTATTCCCCTTCTCTCCAAATATCAGAAAGAAGCCTCTCATAACTTTTCAGGCTAATTTGAACTTTTTAGATCATAGTTTCCCTGGGGTGGTCCAGGACTACTTTCTATACCACACTGAGCTGACTAAGACTAAGTCCTAAGGTGTTACGATATCCCTGACTATAAAATTAAGAACTTAAGTAAACACCCAATTTATTTTCTACTCTCTTTTTGCCAGGTTTCTGATAATGCACATTTTGTACTCTATGCATCCCGCCCCACCCCTGATCTCAGCAGTAATGCTTGTGTCACTCACTCCCATTTCCTGTGTTGTAGTAGTCACACGCATTGCATTAACCACAGTGCATACACACACACATGCAGATCACAATCGGGGCACAAGCAATCTGTTGTTCTCAAGTGTTAAACTGGTAAATTTGTATACGTATAAGTCATCTCAGTTGCTGAATGATTTTTTATTTTTTTTGTGTGTTTTAAACTCTGGTCTAATTGTAATGGTTAGTTATGAACCCAAGAGAGAACTGACAGAACACACACACACACACACTCTTGATCTGTTAACGGGCCACTGTGCATTGTGGCAATTACCGGGCATCATACGTACACATCTATAGTTTAAAAGGTGAAGACTGAAAGTGACTGACCTCCACGGACACCTTCCAGAGGGTAGAAGAAGGCCACAAGAAGGTTCATGAGCACGGCCAGGTTGAAGGAGATGCTGCTCCAGAATGACATGTTCCTGGAGCACCAATACAGGATAGGCTGGGCTAGAGAACAGGATATTGAAGCAAATTAGCACAGGTCGCTATGCTAAAGAAAGAGCACTGAAGCATCCAGATATACTGTAGTGAATACTTGTCTATACACCAAAAACTGTTCACAAACACATAATGACTGACCTGTGTTTCAGACAAAGATGCACAGAATTTGTTTCATAAGTTTCATTTTCAATGCATTTGAGTCAAAGGTGAGACAAAGATTTATTACAGATACTTAACTTTATACCAACCCTAAATTACATGAACTGTTTTAACTCTTTTTTCTACAAAAACTGTAATGTAAGTGGTAAACAAAACCAAAAGTCACGTTTCATTTCCCCAAGTCATTCATCCTTTTCGTTTTCCCCCACCAAAGCAGACATTGATATCAAACACCCCAAAATTGGTTGATTGAATATTCTGGTGATTTGATACATTTAGTAAATTTGATGTGAAACACAATCAAACAAGTCAGAATATGAGTGTGTAGTTTATTGCTAATATATAACCACCAAAAAAAAGAAACTCTAAATAAAAATCTAGGACAGTTTAAATCCATTTAAGTACACAAAATAACACACGTTTCACATCTGAAAAAAAGTTGGGACACTGTGGAAAATGTAAACAGTAGTATGCAACAAGCTCCAAATCATTTAAACCATATACATCTGAATAAGATTTCAAATTATGATTCATCAGACCACAGGACGTTTTTCACTTCTCTTCAGACCATCTGAAATTACCAAAGGCACACTGTAGGTACAAGTGTTTTGATCTGTTTTTAAATTAGCACGATAGAGTAAAAAAAATATATATATATATATATTTTTGGAAGCTGAAAATGGTTTTCTGAAGTATCCCTGAGCCCTACCAGTGATTTCCTCTACAGAATAATGTCTGGTTTTAAAGAGACCAAGTAGGTTTTCAGACTGTCCCTTGTGTTTAGGGATTTCCCTGGATTCTCCACAGTTTAAATGACATTATGCACCATAGATGATGAAATCTGGAAATTCTCTTCAGTTTTATTATTGTTATAGCCTCTGTGGAAAGCTGCATTTAGTGACCCAGTAATTTACTAACCTGCCAATCCACCTAATTATTTGTGGGATGTCCACAGGAAGACATACTGCTTGAAAGTTTGTGAACCCTTTTGGATTAAGTAAATCCTAAAGCCTCATTACATTTTAGGAATAGCCGTTATTTTGAAGGTGAAATCAGAGTTACGTGTTTTCAGTCAGTGGGATGACAAGCAGGTGTGGGTGGGTGCCCTGTTTTATTCAAAGAATGGGGATTTATCAAAGTCTGACCTTCAGAACACATGTTAAAGGAAGTGAATCATGGCACAAAAAAAGCTATGATGTTTTCAGGAAAAAAAAAAAGTTTTTGATGCTCATTGGGCCGGAAAATCATCACTAAAGTTTGCAAAACTAACTCTAAAAAGTTTGAGCACCAGACTGTGTACAAAGAGATGAAAAGAGCATATGCAAGGTCACAAAATAACCCTGAGTAGCATCTAAGCAATTAAAGGCCTCGCTCACATTGGCTTATGTTCATGTTAATGAGTCCACCATCGGGAGAACAAAACAAACAAACAAACAAAAAAAACAAAACAATGGTGTGTGTGTCAGGGCATCATGGGGACAGCCACTGATCTTCAAAAAGAACAGTGCTGCTGGTTTGCTGAAGATTACATCGACAAGCCAGAATACTGTAGACATATGAGAACAAAGCAAACAACAACAACCCTTTGTAAGTTGTTCTTCTAAATAATGGCCAAGATAAACAAAGATAATGGTTTGGAATGGCCAAATCAAATTCCCAACCTTCATCTAACAGAAATATTGTGGAGGGCCCTGAAGCAAGCAGTTCCTGTGAGGAAACCCAGAGGTGAATGTGTTCAGAGCATTTAAATGTGTGGGACTGATCAACAGTTATCAGACGTATTAAGTTGCAGTTGCAGTTATGCTGCACACTGGGGCCACACCAGATACTTTAAAGCACAGGTTAAAAAAGACAACTTCTCAGATTCAACATTTAATATGTGGTCTGATGATGACTGACAAATTGTTGTGTTCTTTATTTTGGTGTTGATTCTTTTTTTGTGTTTGTTTTTTTGTTTTACATTTTAGACAGTGACAGTTTTTTTGGAAACAGGGTTGTACACTAAATGCTTTTCCTCTTTTAGGAGAGTAAACACAACTTGCACGCACATATTTGGACACACTCACACAGACACAGCCTACTTAGACCTTGGTCAGGAGATCAGTATCGTGTCTAATGCTATTTTGAGCTCAGCTATTAGAAAAGAAGAACTGCGGGTGGGGACTTTTGGCAACAGAAGTCACTATATTGATGACAAGCACCAGTGGAACAGCACAGTCTCCAGCTGTGCTGATTCATTCACATAAGAAAGAGGCTGGTCTCTTCACATTTTTTCACATTATAGGCAAACTCTCGTTTCTTCCAACCTGACCATATGACAAGCCACAACCTGTTCTTTAACCAAGCGAGGATAGACAAACAAAAGCAAAAACTGACAGTCAGGCAGGGAGTCAGTTGGCACCAGACCTGACATTAAAGGGAAAGTCAAAGTAGTGTTCTTAAGTCCATAACTAAAATAACTTAAGATTAATGAAAAAAAAAAAAAGATTAAAATGAAGATGACATCAGGATTTCTTTTTTCTTTGTAATGGTCTGTCTTAGTGTCCTCTTCCTGGTCTCTTTTGTCTATTACCCCTGCTTTGATTGGTCTGCAGTAAGGTTGTTGCATGTCAGAAGATGTCCAAGTGAGGACCTCCTTTCAACTGGTAGGTAAGGTAGGTAGGTAAGGATTAATGTCAAACCATTAATCCCATTATGATGTGAAGTTCAACTTTTTAGTTTCCAGAAAAACAAAATACAGGAACCTGACATTGGAATATCATAGCAGTTTACTTTTATTATTATTTCTAAAATTACAAAAAATGTAATGTGATGATATTACAATGTCAGGAGATATATGGAGAAAGAAAACAGTGAAGGCATTTCTTGAGAATGAATTAGCAATCAGTCATCCACTACATCACACTGACAGGGCTGACATCACTCTCTTCTGGGTGGAAATTTTACACCATTACTTTAAAACTTACAGCACATTTTACCATCTATTATTAACTAACCAACTCAATGACTATAGTGTAATTTAAATATAAGCAACTTATAAAAGTTTACATGCTCTCTCGACTTTCATCTCTCCAGGGTTCAGCGTTATAGCAGCCTCTTTCAAATATGGGTGCTGAAACATTTGTGAATTCAGTTATCACAATGTGCCAACTTTATTCTTCTACCAAGAAAGACGTATTCTCGCAAAATTTTGCAGCATTTTTTCCAGATTTCTAAAAATTAATTAATAATAAAAATGGCAGGTTTATATTTGTGAAGTAAGTCTGATTTACTCTGATGCAACAGTTCTGTTGCTGAGGTTGCAGCTAATCCCTTAGATATCAGAGGTTGGCACAATTCAAACTTGAAGTTATGGGTTACACCTGTCTGAGGGTACAACATTCCTATGAATGTCTGTTTGCTGCTTAAGCATTTATTAAAAAAAACAAACATTTGGAATAACATAAATGGACTTGTCATGGTGGGTGAGGCTTTTATATTCTTTAATAGGATGTATGTTTTTAATCACACATGATACAGTGGGGCAAAAAAGTATTTAGTCAGCCACCAATTGTGCAAGTTCTCCCACTTAAAAAGATGAGAGATGCCTGTAATTTTCATCATAGGTATACCTCAACTATGAGAGACAAAATGAGAAAAAAAAATCCAGAAAATCACATTGTCTGATTTTTAAAGAATTTATTTGCAAATTATGGTGGAAAATAAGTATTTGGTCACCTACAAACAAGCAAGATGTCTGGCTCTCACAGACCTGTAACTTCTTCTGTAAGAGGCTCCTCTGTCCTCCACTCGTCACCTGTATTGACGGCACCTGTTTGAACTCATTATCAGTATAAAAGACACCTGTCCACAACCTCAAACAGTCACACTCCAAACTCCACTATAGCCAAGACCAAAGAGCTGTCAAAGGACACCAGAAACAAAATTGTAGACCTGCACCAGGCTGGGAAGACTGAATCTGCAATAGGTAAGCAGCTTGGTGTGAAGAAATCAACTGTGGGAAAATGGAAGACATACAAGACCACTGATAATCTCCCTCGATCTGGGGCTCCACGCAAGATCTCACCCCGTGGGGTCAAAATGATCACAAGAACGGTGAGCAAAAATCCCAGAACCACAC
>VUQS01001344.1:1592-16629 GCA_015108495.1 Heterochromis multidens | reverse complement strand
CGGGGGGGGGGGGGCTACACAGACTGAGGGTATAATGCTGCCTGGGAGAGCAAGATAAGGGCCAAATGAACTGAGACCAAAGTACTGTACAAAAAAAGCCCCAAAAAATACCAATGAAGGGGTTCATAGAAGTGAGAAAAGAAAGACTGAAAGAAAGCAAAAATAAAAATATGTTAAGTTGTCTCACAGTCCATTCTGAAACGTTAGTTTGGTTTTCAGAGTAGGAAGCCTTGTCCTGTTGTGACGTTTTCTCTCTGCCAAGCATTTCATCTGATTATGAGTACTTTGCAATCTGCGACAGCATGATTGATGCTCCACTTTCATGAGGGGAATTTTAACAGCACCTCTTCAGCGCTCAATGCGCACCCAATTATGCGTCTGAGCTGGTAACCTTGAATTTATGTCACCATGGCAACAAAACCCCTGGTCATGCATTATGGATTATCATTGAAATTCTACACCCCTACCTAACATAATGAGAGCCCAGGACTTAATCAAATCAGCCCATTCTGTGTGACACAAAGTGAAGAAGGAGCTCTCATTGTATTGGGGTTGAGGCTAGGAGAAACCAGCCAGCCACGCAAGCAGGCAGGCAGGCAGGCGGGCGGGCGGGCGGGTGGCAGACTGGGCTTTGACTGCCCTAGCAGCTGCAGGGCTAGCAGCCTGATAGATGGCTCCCATATACATCAGTGAACCTATAGACAGATGGCCCTCAATGCCTGGAATTTCCAACCCAGGAAGCAGCTGTTCAGCCTAACCTCTGCTGTCTGTCTCACCTTGTTGTCATGGAACATTGAGCAGAGAAGGAGAATGTGGATGGTGACATGGTGCCGAGTGCTGTGGAGCACTATTGCGCTTCAGGGTTGAAACAGGGGAAGGGGCTTGAGCTGAGGGTGAGAAAGGGCTTGCTGAATATACATTAGGTGGCACTTTCTCATTCTCTGCCCCTCTTTCTCTTCCTATTTTTTTTTTTTCTTTTCAGTTTGAGGATCTGGATGACACTCGAATCTTGCTTTTGCATAAACACATAAACAGAGGTGGAAGCCCAGAATTATTTAGCCTTCCTCTCACTCTGTCCATCAGGTAGATGACATAATTGTTGTAAATCACTGCACAGGATTAATGCAATCTATTTTTCTTCTCCCCCTTCCGCTGCTGCAGGCCCGGCCTGGGTTGTTGCATAAAATATTGATTGCGCTTGTGTATTTCTCTCATTGTATGTAAGCATTTTTATTAGCTAACAGGCGAGCAGAGGAAACCAGTATCCCTCTCCTTCTCTCACTCTCTATAAGAACTTTTAATAGCACAGCAGATTTTTGTTCCTCCCCCCTCTGTTTCTCTGCATCATCCCTGTAGTCTGTTGGGTACCCCTGAAGATTTCGGCAAGGGAATACTGGAGCTGGAATACATAAAATAAAAAAAAATAAAAAATGCTCTTCTCCAGCACTGATTAAGAAACTATAGATGCATAATCTATAGGATTTTTTTTTCTATTATAGGAAGTGTGGTGTAAAAATAGTATTAACGTTCAGTTGGGGAAACAAACACAAACATATCCAAAAGCTTAATATTTCAAGTTGTACATAAGGACAAAAATCCACTATAACCCAGATTTATAGTGTTTTTTAATGTAGTAAATTCTCAACAATAGAAATGTTGTCCAATATGGCACAAGTCATTTTGACAAATCATCAGTACAGCTCTTCCTGGAAATGCACAGAAAATCTTAAAAATACACATTTTGGGAATAATGATAATAATAATAATAAAAAAAATGCAGCTTCAAAACTGCAAACACATAATTCACATTGACTTTAAAAAGAATTTGTGCTTTGGTCACAACCTCATGCCACTGAAAGGTCCTACTCAATAGTTAATTTACATAACTCTCTTCTCTTTTCCAAAGCAATCATACCAATGATAGTTTTCTGGGTGCTCTCTAACTAGAAAAGGGGATACGTGCAGTTTGGATGTGTATTGAGTCTATAACAACCATTTTTTGGAAGCAAAACAAAGTCTACTGCAGGCACTCAGGCATATCAAATTTATTCTGAGCACAGCAGAGAAAAGGGATAGTCTATCAGCAACAGAATACTAATATCCAATATTCTGTGGAAAATGAAATAAATAAAAAGTATTTTAAAGTAATAGAAAAAGTTTATGTAAAGCAAATGAGAATTCAGTAGTTCATCTGCGCCCCAGGTCCACTACAGCAGTCTAACATATCTGCATATTTTCAATAAAGATAACAGGGTAATAAATGTTGTGTTCTCTAAAGTAAGCGCATCACAAGTAGAGATGTCATCCAAAATGTATCTGTGATGTGCTTGATGAAGCCTGCTCATTCCTCTGTAATGACACCCCAGCTTCTCTCATGTGTTATGCATCACATCTTGTTACCATCTTTTTCTGAGCATGGCTGTCATCAGGCGTCTTCTTAGGCTTCCGCGGAAGGATCGCATCAGCTAAGGGATATATGGCAAAGGGAAGGGAGGAGAATGGCATTATTAGATGCCTCTTCAACTCCTCAAACTCCAGAAGGTGTTATTCTCATCTATATTTGCTGAGGCCACCTTTCCCCCGTTCCAGACTAACTCATTACAAAGAAGAAACTAGACAGTGGAATCAGTTAAGTAGGTGTGAGTGCAGTTTATGTGAGTCCATTCTCACAATGTATTACTGATGCTATAGTTTACTTCTTACTTTTACTTCTCTACAGCATATCTATTGTTCTACCCACTAATAAGTATGAAAATATGTTAGCCTCTACTTGAACTTATAGTAGATGCAGAATATATAGCAGGCATTTACAGTTTTTTAGTTCTGTGAAAAAACAGATTTCACATCAGAAATATTTGAGTGCGTTGTGAATGCTTGTAAATCATTTTTCATGATTGTGTCTATAACGAATTGATGGAAAATATCTTGCCAGATGCTATGTCCACTATTCCATGCTCCACTTAAATCACAATATCATGTAAGCCAAGTCAACACAGGAATATTTTCTCTATATCTCACAAGTAGGCATTCCATAACAGAGTATTAAAAAAACAGCCTTTTATTCATTTTCTTTCTCAATAGGCTCTTTGTATGTATACCACTCAGACATAGAAAAGCATGCAACAGATCACACATCAGTGACAAAGTTACTTTTGCACTTCTTCATAAATCACCAAGACTGAATCTATATGGAAGGACTATTACAAATTAATGACTTTGCATCTCTTCATAACCTTCCTCTGACAGCTATACTATTGGGTTACATGAAAAGTCACACTAGTGTAGTCCCCACTGTCTCATTTGCATATAATTAATGATGCATGCATATGCAAATGAGCATTTTAAACAATGCTGATTACTGCCTATGTATTCATAGGCCAACAGTCACACATGTCTGACATGCCACTTCGGCATGTTATTTGCACCACAGTAAAGGGCAACTGGTACCATTCCTCACAAAGGCTCATCATTGATGCAGGTAGCAGTGATAACTGCTTACACCGTGCTGCACTGATGATGTATATTTGTTGGTCTGAATCTGTCTTCTAAGATGTGATCATAGCAGAAACAAAATACAGTTTTTCCATTCAATTCCTAGGCTAAATAAAGATCAGAAATATGACACATTTCACAGTATGCATCCTCAAAGAATAATGTGTCCACTGTGTCCACTGCTTAAAGACAACAGAAGTGGCGTCATGCTCTAATGCACATAGACATACACTTCTCCTTTGAGACAGGATGAGTCAGGATGGGATCCTGTTTGAGACCCCAGATGTTCTAGACCTTCTGAGCCCATGGATACATCATAGCTTGCTTTTCATCCAGCTCCTGGCCTGCTGAGGCCCACAGAGGCCCATGAAAGCCATTCAGACCAGCCTTCTTATTTGGCTAAGGGCTCTTCAGTTCTAGGCCAACAGCACTGAGAGTCTCAGCATGTCGGTCCCTCCCTCATGTCTTCCCTTTCTCTTTTCTCACCCCCTCGGGTCAGCCCTGTGCTTAGACTGTTACATTTCTAATATCTGTATGTCGTGCTATGACTTACCACTGCCCTATAGCAAGAACATGAAATCAAGAGAAGGGACTATCTTTTAAAAGGAACAGAATTATGGCTACATGTTATAGTACAAAGGCACCAATCTTTCAATTCTGAAATTCTAAAGTATACGAGAATGTATTAAAATGATTGTTTATTCTAGAAAGTAAAGGGGACTTGTTGGCAGGTTTATAATGGGAAGGAATTCACACTTTTGCAGTCTTATTTTCCCTTTATACTCACAGTCATAACTCCTGCTTTTACAAGGTTCTTTTTCAACATGTATTACATTTTATTGTGTCAATATTTATAACCTGGTTGTAACCTACATTCGAATTATATCAGTGCTATGTCACAATATGCATTTATAGACTTAAACTTAATGGCGTATTTCTTTAAAGGGTTACTCTGAAGTCATTAGTCTTTTTATAATGCATGGGATCACAAGATTTGTGTGCAATGCATTTATTATAGGTTTTATGCCTACAAAAAGGGGTATCAAAATCAATACACTAATATATTTCTTCTTCTATTCTTTATTTCTTTTCTGTAGCCTGGCACAAAATGGTAATGAATGCTCAGGGGATGTTTACCCCATTTAGATTTCATAGAACTTGGTGTCTGCATTGATTAATGTGCGCCTAACCTATGTTTTCATTATGAGAGGAGGAGGTGGTGAGTGCGTGTATGTGTGTGTGTGTGTGTGTGTGTTAGAGTCTGTTTTGAGGCTGGTTGGGGGTTATATTTTGGGGTGGGATGATTGAAACCTCCCATGCCTCGGTGTGGAGGTAATGAACCTGAGGACAACCAGCGACTAGCCTGAAATTTCATGCATTGAGAGAGCATCAGGGCATACATGAAGCTGGCTTGGTCATTTGTTATCATTAATCTTTACATTTATGGCTGCAAATATATTATTAGGAGGCGTGTCCTGGGTATTTCACTTTGATTGGGCTTTGCTCTGTGACATATTGATCAGGTGAGATGGAGAGGGACAGGCAGGAGGCCAAAGTGACCGAGACCTTGACTTTGGACATCTTGTAAAGACATGGCCATGAATGCCTGGCTCATTTTCAGCATCTCTGGTAATTTCCCTTTGTAGGGGAATCAAGGGCACATAAAGCCCATCACATTTAGTCCCACCACTAGCTGGCTGGGTGAGAAAGTGACAGCACATAGAGAAACCAAGATGGGTTCTGGCAATGGGCAGCAGTCTCCTTTGGATTACATTCGAGGAAATCCTATCCATCTTCATTCAAGCATTTCAGTACTCAGTGAAATGGTACGGAAGGGTGGACCAGATTCAGATTGGTTCTAGTGTTCGTGTGTGTCTGTGTGTGTATGCATAAGCCACATTCAAAACCTTTGCTAACCCCAGACTTTACTAGCTATTCCAAACTGTCCTGTTTTGGATAGCTCTTAACACACATGCTCACACCTTAATAGCCCTAATAGACCGACATGATTCTTGCATTAATCAGCCAAGAAAATTTTTATAGGTGAGCTGTGACTTGCCTGAGGCCTAGGTCAATGCAAGCAGCCCTTACACTATCCAGCATACATGCTGCTGCAATCCAGAAATGACAAGGCCCGGATTTCAATCAATTATGTCTAAAGCTATAACAGCACTTGCTATCTGCTAGTTCAAGCAGCAAATCCCCTATTAAAACCAACAGCAACATATCACATGCAAAAAGAAAAATGCGGGGGTTAGTTTATTAATGTGCCACGTCTAGCTCAGTTATTTATGCAGTGGTAGTGCTTGCACCATATCCATCTTTGTAACTCAGAAAACAATATGCCATTAGTCATACGAATATTCAGGGATAGAAAATTTCCAATTCATGAAAAAGGTTCCATATGTACATGCACTTATACATTTGGGGGCAGTGTTGTGGAACTCACTGATCAGTGTCTGATGAAGGTAACATTTTTCTCTGTCTGCAGTTAGACTAATGTGAACAGGAAAGCCATTTGGCACCCTGTAGTGGGTGACATTTGTGTGGACTTAAAGATTTGTGGAGAAAGACAATTGCAATAAAATGTGAGTGAATCAGCATACTGATTTGATCCTTGCAGTCACTAAGCCATTTCTAGGTTGCATGCAAAATGTGCTTGGTAATTTGGGGTTGCACAAATGCTTTGTCAATGGCACAGGTTTGGTTTCATTTCCCCAAGACTGAATTTGGAACTTTATTCCTGCAGTCATCTAAAGGATTCATGATTGCTCGTACTACACATCTTGAGATGTTTATACCCAACTCTAAGGTTTTTGACACAAGGGTAGGAGATCAAAGGAAAAATTGGACAAAAAGACAGACTGTGTAGGGGTGATGCAATGAGCAGAGCTCTTTCGAGACATTGTTGAGAAGCTCACAGCATACTTCACAAAAGGAAGATTAAAGCATGATTATGCAATCTTGTACACAATTACAAACACACTTTACATGAAAAACATTGCACCATAATTAATTTGCTATTAAAAGTCTTGATAAATATCTGTTGAAGGTCTAAAAAACATTGAATTTATGGAAATTACAGTAATATTCTTTGTAAACTGTGGTCTCCGCTAATGGATTTTATGCACCTTTTCAGCAGACAGCCCATTGCACCCAGAGAATAGAGATTAGGTGAAAATACATAGGTTATTATGCATCTCAACTTCCAACCTTCCTCTCTCCTTAGCCCAGTGCCCAGCTCCTGGTTGTAAATTAGGACAAGTTGTGTGTTGTGTGCAACGATTGCTGTTTATTGCTCTGTTTAAATTCACCCTCCATTCAGAACGAATGGTGTAGCTTTAAAAAAAAAAAAAAAGGAAAAAGACGGCATTTAATATAAATGATCTTGTGTTGATTGTGATTGATCTACTATGTAGAGACACCTTGCCTTCAAGGGCATCAAGGGATAAGCTATCATTTTCTTCCTCTTACGCATGAAGGGAAGAATGACAGAGGGTTCAATGTCATCACAGTGTCTACAACAACACAGCCCCTCTCACAGAAACACACACAACCTGATATGCAACGACAAATTGTTTTTAAGGCCTATGTGCATTTCTCTAGCTAGTTTTCATGTAGCAAAGCATGTACAGAAAGCACGTTATCTCAAATCATCTCTGTGTAAAAATGGCCCCCAAATGTTTTTGTGCAACAGCAAACAACAGGGTCCTCACTTGGGTGAGTGGGTGACCTTCTGTCACATATTTTGCTGAAGCTACTACTAAGTTTTAGTCTCAGTAGTGTTTTACCTCCGCTCACCTCTGCTGATATTTCAATAAAGAGAGCCAAAGTGACCCAGCTTTATAAACCTGTGCTCAGCATAATAAGCCTATGTTGCGATTAATGAGATACCCAGGGCATTATTTGTTATCTTACATATCTTATTGATTGCATTGTCTTTTATCTTTGCAGGGGCCTCCTTCACTCTCTCTCCCTGACTCTCTCCACCAACTCTCTTTCCACCCTCTGGCTGTCTGTTTTGCTCTCTCTCAGTCTCGCTCACTCGATCTCTCCCCTGAGTCCACTGTTCTCAGTTATATAGGAGATGTTGAAGGTTGAATAGTCATGGCATGCAGAGTGCAAGCTACGCTTCCATTACCTGCAGCATGCGTGTGCTAATAAGTCATCTTAAGTCAATGACCTGTATATATCAAGCTTCTTAGAGCAACAATCCAGGATCACTGCCCATGCAGGTTCCTTTAACTATCTTATTTATAACAGACTTCAAAGGTCCTACTGATGCTCGATAAGGCCTCCCACTTAAAACTGGCTGCAGGTAAAACGAGTCAAGCTGAGGGAAGCTGGACAGGCACAATTTGTTTGATCACATTCAACAGTGTGGCTGCTGACAAATGCTCAGATGCTCATTTATTGAAGGAAAACACCACTCTGTAATGGAAGCATAGAGGATTGGAAGTGACACAGCATAAACAGGAACTGTCAAACAATTAAACAGTGTAAACAGCACAGATGAGCCACTGATGAATCCAGCTGTCGGAAACCATTAACTAGCCCAAATCAAGTTGCCTGAAAGGTGGTTCTATCTGTCCATCCCTCCATCTGTGGCAATTTCTCACACTTACTTAGCTAAATAGGTATTGTATGGATGCATTACTTTAACTTTCTTGTGTTTTAAGACTTGCTTACTAAATTTTAAAATGCTCTGTGTTTGCACAGATGCTGCATTCTGAAGAATAAGTGATCTTCATGGCTGGTAGAGCCTGGGAATTTGAGAATATGCCATGTAAGCACTATTACTAAGGCTATTAACCTTGACACCATTATGCAAAGTGGAGATGAATGACATCGAATAGGAAAAAAAGAGACTTCTCATAATAGAAAAATTACAGGGAAAGCCTTTAGCAAGCAGGAGTTCTTGGAGGGAAACAGAGAAACAGGAAGCCAGAGAAAAGCAATGTTGATAGCAATGAATATTAATGCAGAGTTGCACAGTTTCATTGTGAGGGTCTGAATCACTGTTGTATGTTTATGATAAATGAGCGCTCTCTTTCTCTGTGTCAGGGTCTCTTGACCGACAAATAGCAGGCTAATGACAATAGCTACAGCATATGGTAATGGAGCTTCACAATGCTGTGCTATCAATGACACCTGGAACCTCCAGGGCTACTATTCATGTGAACTATACAATCATCTTGATATTTAGTGTCTACTGTGTATTGTTTACGATGACTGAGGATCTGATTAGCATTATGTTTGAGGCTCGTTTCATCACTCAATGTGTCCCACTTGCCGTGAGCGTGTTCTCAAAAATCTCAGTAAAGAAAAAAGGCTATTTTTGTTTCTGTGCAACGTTTTTGTTAACATTTTATGAATTTGCTCTGTATTTAGTAGTTTGTCAACACTGACAGTTACAGGGGCAGTGTATATAGCCACGGGTAATTTTAAGTAAAAATAACTAACCAAGACAAGAAAGTATCTAAAAAGCCTCTTTTACCTGTACTTTTACCTGTAGTTTTAGCACATTTTAACTAAGATAAAACTTTTGTAAATACATTTTTAATATCCAGAATCAGCTTTAAACTGGCAGGTAGGGAGTTCCACAAAGTTGTGCTTTTAAGTGAGAGTTTGTGCAGTCTGTACAAAGGAAGTCTTACAGTATCTAACTCTATAATTTCCTTCTATTTGGGGAGTTAATGACAGTATAGAACCCTAGTTATACAAGCATTAAAAAGTGGAAAAAAATAAATTAAAAAATTAAAAAAACAAGTAAATTAATGCATCTTTTAAAATATATACAAAAGGTGAATTCCCAATGGTTTCTTAGGCAGAGCAGTGATTGACAGATTATAGAGGGGCGTATGTGATTTAATAACAGAGACTAATATCTCCCACAAAGAGGTCAGACAGCATGAAAAATCAAGAAAAAAATACAGCATGCATAAAAAAATAAAACAAACATAAATCATGTCATCCATGAAGGTTTGGGATTAATCCTAACAGTTCAAACTTGCTTAATGTAAATAAATAAATAAATAAATAATAATAATAATAAATACATATATTAATTAACACCTATTAACATAAACACAAACACACACATATATATATATATATATATATATTTATTTATTTATTTTTACATTAATTGTTAAATACAGTAGAATACAATGCGTTTATTAGTCATTTTCAGGTGTACAATGCAATTTGGTTGGATCATCTTCCTGAGTCGGGCATACAATTAAGACACATTTAAATTAGAGAAAAAAGAACAAGTATAAGTTAAAATACACACTAAATACACACCGATATCCATTGCAGAGTCCTTAGTAATATTGCGTATAATGTTCTGAGTGGTGGCACAATGTTATGAGACCATGGGAAGAGTGAAGCAAATGTACTACCTTGTCCAAGCCATTTGTTATTTGACTGCAGCCCCTTACAGTTTTAGCTGGCACAAATAAAACCATGTCATCAATATAAATTTGTAATGCAATCCCTTTGTAAAACTTAAAAATGTCATCAATACATAAACAAAAGAGTAAAGGTCCGAAAACAGATCCTTCAAAATATTTGTTTTGTTCAGAACACTAATTTAGACCAATGGCAATTCGTATTTCACGAATAAAAATTAAACCATGTTACCGCTTGAGAAGAAAAATTAAATTTAGTCAATTCAGACAGCAGGATATTGTGATTAAATGCCTTTTTAAGATCGAAAAAGACTGCACCAGATATATTCCACCAGCTACACTCCCTCTATCCAAAAAATCTATGCTTTTAAGCAAATAACAAGTAGTTAGTTTAGTTGAATACTTCAGCCTGAAGCAAAATTAATTTGGATACAAAACAGATTATTATCCACCAAATATGTCATTATTGCTGAACTATTACCTTTTCTAAAACTTCTAAAAACTGTGAGAATGGAAATTTGCCTGTAATTTTTCCCATTTCATTGATAGCTGATTTGAAAATCACAATAATGTTGGTGCTATAGACAGGTTTATCAGTGTTCTTTAGTAATTTTACTATAAAAAAGAACCATATATGTTTATTGTAATATTATTCTGTATCATTGATCAATGAACCCATTCTAATTCCCAGGTTGTCGAATGGCACAGTTTAGCCAGAGCCACTTGTATCTCAGAGATGCATGCAAGGTTTCCTTTTCTATCCTGTGACAGATGCCTGGCAGCAAAAGCGACATCAGTCTCTCTTCCAACTCATCATATTTTAACCCAAACCATGATTTTTTCTGAAACCAAATAGTAAGTAGTTTCTGTGCCTAAATCCAACCTAATAGGTAGAGAACGCTAAAATCAAAGAGTAAAATCAGAATGTTACAGTTTGTGAAACAGAACACAATATGCAGCCTCCAGGTTTACAGATTTGTAACCATCTGCTGAATTATTTTAAAATCAGTTATAACCTTAAAACTTCATAACAGGATTCCATTCCAATAATGTTTATAGCTCCAATATATATATATATATATATATATATATAGTACTTAATCAGTGTTAATTTCGTTGACCAGTAATTGTCATCATAGTCATCATTCGTCAAAGACCATTTTTTTCTGACGAAAACACAATGATAATGAAATAAAAACTAATGCACGAGGACAAAAACTATGATGAAATGTATTGACACTTTTGTCAACGAATAAAAACGATATGAAAATATTCTAGAGAGACGAGATCCAATCAGAACTAATTAAGTTGTGTAGAAAGGCGGGACAAGTTTGGAAGTGATCAAATCAGAAGTAATCTCTTTGTGCAGTATGGTTAGACAAGCACATTTGATTTGCCGCTGAGAAACAGTCAGCTAGCTCCCATGCTCCCTGTTTCTCATAAAAATGCGAAAAATATGTCAGTGCTTGGGAGGATAAGGAGAGTAGACATTTGGACACAAGGAAAATAAGACACTTTGTAAACCATGTGGAGCAACTCTCACCAGTAAAAACACAACAAACGTTTACACTTTATATTTTCACTTTATATTTTAGTCAACTGAATCAACTTTAGATTTAGCCTACTATTATCTTTAGCCCACTATAGTCTTATGATATTTAGAAAACTAAAACCAGACTAAAACTAAAATAATTTAGATGCTTAAATTATAACTAAAACTAAGTGACGTTTTGGTCAAAAGGCTATGACTAAAACTAAATCTAAATTTGCTGTCAAAATTAACACTGTACTTAATGTCCATTTACGAAGTTGAAATTTAAAAAAACAGATTATGTTCTACAAACCCATTATTAACCAACTAACAGTGGTTATTATAAAGTGTTACCTCTCAATTCTGATTTTATTTTTTTTTTAAAATGTGTTTTGATTATTATGTGGTTATGATTAGAATATTATTGTTTAGACCAGTTTTGTTTCATGTGAGAAGACATTGGCCCTATTGAGTTAAGACCATGTTGTCTATACAGTATATTTTACAATCCCTGAGCTTAACTTTCTAATCTTTGTTTTAATTCTAATTCAAACACCCAAGACATACATGCCTGCAATACCTCACGAGTCTCATCTACACCCCCTCTCTCAGTAGGCAGTGACCAGAATCCTGAATCTCCTCTTAGCTATGTGAAGTGTTGAATAGCTTTGCTCTCCCCTGTGCTAATCCAGGCCCATCCATCCCCACAGCACTGGCCTGTGACAGATACAAAATATGGGGAGTGCTGCTAATCACAGAGTCCCTGTAGCCAGGGGGTCAGTGGGGAGCTCCTCTGCCTAAGCAGGGCATCATGGGAGGCCAAGGAAGGAGATAGCTAGTCAGCCCTCAGCGCCAAGTCCTGCATGCCAGATTAATGCACCTCTGAGGGACATGACGTTTCTGATGGGCTGCAGGATCACAGGATCACAACACAAGGAATGGGAGAGCTGCAGATGTAGGGAAACACTCTGTTAGGGTTCACTCCACCAGCAGATTTGGTAAATAGATAAAGATGGCAAGAGAGAAAACAGAGCCAGACACCTGGTGTAAGACACAAGGAAAAAACGAGTATGTTTATGTGTTGAAGTTGCATGTGTGAATTTAGCTTGAGGGCAATATGTAGAGGAGTAGGGAAGAATTCAAATTGTACATTAGCAGGGAGAAACACGTTTCTCTCCCTTCCCTGAAGGATGGAACAGTGCACTTATATGATGATGATGGAGAACTAATTCAATAATTAATGTTGATAACCATCATCTGCAGCTCAGATCGATTCTTAGCTTTGCCTCTTTTGAGCAATGCTACATTTTTAATGTTCTTGTCATTTTGATTAAGATCATGTTTTTGCCTTTGTCCTCACTTACAATATGAGTCAGAGTACATAGAACATATTTAATTATCCATCACATAGAATCCTTTACTAATAGCTGCCATATAGGCTGTTGTTTATAGAAAGTGATGAGATTTAACAATGGAATATATATGAATAAAGTGTGAAACTTAAAATACCTCTGGCAATGTGTTTTGAAAAATCTGAAAGTGCATGAAGCAACATTTTTACTTTTATCTTTCCAAAAATGATAAAAGTGACTAACACAACATTGAGGGGATTTGTGTTATAAGCTGTAAAGTTTACATTATTATTTGCACTCTTAATTCAGGTTAAGTGATGAAGTAAGGTGATAGGTAAAAAGTATATCTAGCATATAGTGTACCACCTAAAACTTCCCCATTTGATTGCTTACATTAAATTAATTATTATTACATTAAGATTTTTCTTATTTTTGTTTGAATATGTAAATGAAGGCTATTTGAATTTATTTAAATATCCACCATATGCAACAGAAATCAGAATACTGGATAAAGACAGGTTCAAAATTCATAAACAGGATAAAAGATTCACAGTCTAGTGTATGTAAGTGCTACCTGAACTTCATTAAAAATATGTACTGGAAGTTGTGGAAATTTTATATTTAAATGTGCAAATTGGGTCTTATCTAACTAAATGTGCACAAATTAGCATGAATGTATAACTATCCAATAGAAACAGTGTTTTCACTAGTTTGAAATAAGCAAAATACGTAAAATTACCCAAAATCTCAAAACAGACCAGTGCATCTTAAAAAAAAATTCTTAGCCTCTAGTATCTTTTTAGAAGGAACAAAATAACAGAATACAGTGGTGCCAACATGATACAATAATCGCATGGTCAACAAAAATAGTGATTCTAGAATTTAGTGAGAGTAACTACTGAGGTTATACTATACCTGTGCAATTTCAAAATTACCATGTATTTACTCTCCAGTGCAACCTTACTCATATTCATAAACCAATATTCATAAACCATTCAGCTAATGATTGTTCTAATGATAACTTAACAGTAGGAGGCATTAATTCGATTTTTTGATCATTAAATTCAGATTGCATGTGAGAACTCTGAAGGTAAGTATGGAACTTAAGCCAGCTAATTCCTATTTCAAACCATGAAACCATATTGTGTGCTGGCACACACAGACAAACACACTCTGGCGCACAAACACACCTGCACAGGCAACACAGCAGCAGCAGTTTCCACTGGTAGATAGACACCAAATGACTGGAACCCTGAGGGCTCAGGCAGCCTTGATGAGGAAGGATTAGGAGTGGTGGGTTGTCAGCAGGATGCATTTGCGAGTGTGTCTGTGTTGTGTCCAGGAGTGTGTAAGTGTGTAAGAGAGACAGGGAGAAATCTTGCTGTTTTGGTATTGCATGCCTGCTGAATCTGGTAGATAGAGGCTTTTAAAGCCTCAAGTATCCTTGCGCTCAAAATCCCGAAATCTGCTCTGTAAGTGATGAGGTTTTAGAAAAGGATGCAGAGGTAAATTAGGTCCAGATCACAAATAATTTGGTCAATGTCAAAGATTTAAGTAATCTTGTGTTACGATCTTAGCTGAAGGTGCAAACTGCTATTTCCATTCACAGTCTCAACTACACTCATGATATTACAACTTCTGCTTTTGTATCACATCCATATTCGCATTTCAATTTCTCAACAACCAACTGAGTTAAATGATAAAATATCATCTATGCTAAATGCTATTCTGTGCCACAACTGTAACCCTGTTTCATATTCATAAACCCTCCATATGACATTTCCCCACTCTTGTGTGATATCCTGTGTCCACACAGCACTCCCGTTTAGAGTGCCTTCCCATCCAAGCTATAATTCAAAGCCTAAAATTATGGCTGAGTTAAATGTTCTGTTCCTAATGCACTGAAATAATGCTAAATTACAGATGGCTGGTTTTATTTGTGTGAATAAATTTGTGAGCTTAATGGTTTGTAAAACATGTTTTCTATGCATAGTTTACAAACACGGAAGGACGCTAGAATATGTGTAAATTGTGAAATACAATTACCATTCATTTAGGCAAAATACAATAATTAAGTACAACTTCAAACTACTACTACAACAACAACAATAAAAAAACAAACAAAAAAAAAACTATTTTGCTGTTGTGAGTTGGGGAAATAATTCCATAAACAGGGTTTGCATGCCAATCACAAAACACTGAAGCTTTTTCTTTCTGTTTTTTTTTTTTTTTTTTAAATGTCAAAACAA
>VUQS01001343.1:5752-18940 GCA_015108495.1 Heterochromis multidens | reverse complement strand
CAGGTGTCCAGTTCCTCACTGTGAGTTTAGTTGCAGGCTGTCTTTGCACACAGGGTTTGTAACATGTCTGCAGAAAAACCAAGTTGTGGTCTGATCTTACCAAGTGGTGGTAAGGCAGCAGCTCTGTAAGCTTCTTTGACATTGGCATACAGCAGATCAAGGGTTTTATTTTCTCTGGTAGGACAGTCAACAAATTGTGTGAATCCAGTCAGGTGGGAGGAGAGGGAAACATGATTGAAGTCTCCTGATATTATGAAGAGTGCCTCTGGATGTTTAGTCTGTATCTTAGCAACAGCTTCATGGAGAACTTCACATGGAGCTTCAGCTGTTGCTTTGGGTGGAATGTACACAACTATTGTTATGATATGACTGAATTCTCTTGGTACATAATATGGTCATGTCATGGTCATATGATAATATTATGTTTACTAAGTAAGGGAGGCTAAACCATTCATCACTCTTTCTTCTTGCACCAGCAGCAATGTGTCTGAAGAGTTTCACCTATTCAGCTCTGCTGTTCTGCCTTTGCCACTATGCATTACTGCGGGTGTATAGTGCTATGTTAATCCGGAGCACCAATACACCGCACCACTGCACCTGCTGCAACTGCTGCAACTTTTTTCCTACAACTGTACATTGATTTTCACAAATATGAAAGTACCAATTGAACACATTTGATACTAAGAGGCCCAAAATGTGCCTAGAAAATATTCCCCACATATTACACTACCACCAGTATCCTGTTGATACAAGACAGGATGCATCCATGCTTTCATGTTGTTTATGCCAAATTCTGACCCTGCCATCCGAATGTCACAGCAGAAATCGAGACTCATTAGACCAGGCAACATTTTTTCATCCTTTGGTTTTCTCAGGTTCCTGTTCTTAGCTGACAGGAGTGACACCCAGTGTGGTCTTCTGCTGCTGTAGCCCATCTGCTTCAAGGTTCAACATGTGCAATCAGACATGCTGTTCTGAATACCTTGGTTATAAGGAGTGGTTATTTGAGTGGCCTTCCTATCAGTTCAAAGCAGTCTGGCCATTCTCCTCTGACATCTGACATGAACATGGCATTTTGGCCCAGAGAGCTGCCATTCACTAAATAATTTATTTTTTAGGACCATTCTCTGCGAATCCTAGAGATGGTTGTATGGGAAAATTCCAGTAAATCATCAGTTTCTGAAATACTCAGACCAGCCACGTTCAAAGTCACTTAAATCCCCTTTCTTCTTCATTCTGATGCTCGGTTTGAACTTCAGCAGGTCATCTTGACTATGTCTACATGCCTAAATGTACTGAGTTGCTGCCATGTCATTTGATGATTAGATATTTGTGTTAACAAGCAGTTGAAAAGGTATACCTAATAAAGTGGCGTGTGTGTGTGTGTCTGATAAACTAATCTATAATTTATTCCAAACAGCATCTGTTGTTTGTTCTGAGACATACAAGCAATCCTAAATAGCACAGCAAATGTATATCAGTTTATACACATTATTATCACATTATTATTTCTGTGCTGTGGGATTTTAAACTGCTGGTGGTCTAGAAGAGGGGGATACATGTATTGCAAACCACCCTCGTAAACACAGACGAAATAAATAAAACAAAACGGCCGGCCCTTTGTTCTAATAGAGTCCATAAATGGGACAAAAGAGGCCATAAATACAGAACAGTGCTCTGTGAAGCAGAACAGTCTCCCAGGGGTTATATTCAGCTGGTGTTGTGCTCGTCTTCCACTCTGCCCTGCTTCAGCCTGGTTTGAATTGCTTTCCATAATTGAGGACAGAGAGAGGCTCCTCATCTCCTAAAGCCTGCAGTCTCAGCCTATCTTAATAGAGATCTCCCCTCTCTGACTGAATCCGTGGAATCTCATCAATCTGGCAGTGAATGCCACCTGAAAACAACAGATGCTTAAGAGTTATTACCTGTAGGCTGAAGGAAAAAACATGTGCTGCTGATCATATAATGATTCAGTTCAACAGCACAGGCTGAGGGTTCCAAAATCTAACAATACCTTAAAATATCAGTGGTGTTGATTGAAAAATGGGTATGATCTGTCATCATCAAGAGTAATTTAAAAGTCAGTTAATGTAAATTAAAGGCACAGGTGACTTGCAGCCCTCAAACAAGGCTCTTCCTTATCTTAAATCTGATGTGTTAAGTGCTGATGAATAAATTTGTTGGAACTGTTACTCAGATTTTCTTGATTGCACACAGATTGAAAATTGGAAAAATGGAACACATGAGGCTAATCTCTATGCAGACATGCCATGAAAATCTAATCAAATAATTTTAGATTGTGTGATTGTTATTTGGCATTAATTTTACATAGCATGTGAATTTCAAGAAAAAGTAGTGACCGTGTCAAGAAATGCATCAAGAAATGCATCAAGAAATGGACACACAATGGTAATACTTAGATTTTTTTGTAAGAACAAAAAGAGTTTGAGGGGACATTTTTGGAAGTATTTTGTGGACTGCAACATCTTTTTGATACCAAATATTAGCTCTTTAGGTTATTGATAAGTTAGAGTTAACAAATATGGAATTCACAAGTTAAATAGCCAACAAATGTGTGTGCCTGTGAGTGTACCAAGCAATGTAAATGCTCAGATCCCTCAAAAACTCAGACTGGACTCTAAACAAAATATTTGTAACCCAGTCAGTATCCAAAGTTGACAGTGAAGGCTTACATACCCTTTCTTTTATTCTTTGGGCAGATATTGTTTCAGTAAATAGCACACTTTGCTGCAAACTTGTGAGGTTCTGTCCTGTCTTCTATGCTCTCTAATATTTCTTACCACTTCCTGTTTTATTTTGTGTATTCTTGTTCAGATCCTCCACTTCCTGCTCTTGTTTTCTGGTTGTTTTCCCTGTCCTAATGTGATCTGTGATCAGTATCCTTCACCTATGAGTATTTAAAATATTTCCTTCCCTTTTCTCCTTGTTTGTCTCCTTGTATAACTAAGGTGGGGGAAAATAGCTTAAAAGTGTAATGAGTTTAAAAATGGTATGGATAGCAACAAAGAAGGTGGTAACCAATAAGTACACATGGTCCAGAAGTATTTATTCACAATTAAAAATTAAAATAACATTAAAATCCCCTAAAACATCCTTCCTTTTTTTTAACTGCTTATCCAATTCAGGGTCATGGGGTGGCTGGAGCCTGACAAAAAAAGCATCATACACCCTGGACAGGACCGATTCCTATAGGTCAGGGATGTCAAACCCATTTTATGTTGTGGGCCACATGCAGCCCACTTCAAACTCCCCTTTATGTCAGTGTAAAGACATTTAACTACACATTTAAAATCCCTGAGATATCTTAATAAAAGAAAAAGAAGTGCAATTTTAACAGTACGTCTCAGGTTTTTTACATGATAAAGAAATGTTGCTGCTGTAAATGAAAAAAATGTATCAGCACGAAATTACGAATAAAATTACCAATAAAGTTCTGTTAGCTCATTGCCCAGACTCTCCTGTAATTACAAAACTGAAATTTATTTTTAATTCAGAGAAAATTAACGTTTTTTTTTTAAATTGTGGACCCATTGTGAAAACAGAAATTTCTATAGTAGATAGTAAAACACACAAAACAAACATTTTCTCCTATTCAATTGTTTATCTATTACTTAATTACTTTGGTGGAGTATAAATGACAGTGGGGGAGGTCTTTATGAGTGGGAAAAGCTGTAAAACCTAAAAGTTAAAAGTCCAAAATCTTTGCCCTTCTTCACATTTTCTAAATAATCAAGTGTCCAGGATTGGAGTCTTTCCAGGGCTGATTCTGGCCCCCGGGCCTTATGTTTGACACCCCTGCTATAGGTGAAAAACATAAACTATTTAGCAGTTAAATATAAAATTTTAAATTAGACAGCATTTTTCGAAACCACAGAGTCTTTGTGGCCTACAGCACAGTTGGCTTGTCCAGGTGTGGGTGTTCATGCTGCGAGAAACACCTTGAAACTGCTTTTCCCTCCTGTATCAGACCGCAGTCCCTCAACCAAATGGTCCCAGCATAGGGAGCACTCTGTCCAAATTGCCTGGAATCAGTGTCTTTCATAAGAGTGGACGTAACCGGTATAGATTATTTACTGCAGTTAACAAGTTAAAGTCAGAAGGAAAATTGGGACAAAATAATTAACCTAAACCCATATAACTAATAAAGCATAAAGAAAATACTGGCTCTGAGTGACAAAAGCTGCTAAACACAGATTTTTAGCAACCTTATAGTTTCTTTGCAAACCACACTGTGTAATATTGACTTAATAATCTTGGATGGGATATGCATGTAGACTGTACAGTGATATTACATACTACAACAGGGCCAAAACACTGTTGTAACTTGGCAAGTTCAGTAAGGAAAATTTCTGTTCACTGAATTTCAGCAACTATTCTTTTCGTCATTTCCACTTTCCCACTCTGTCAAACTCAGTTCTCTCAACAGTGCTCTGGCCCAATAATTTTCATGCGCACATTATGCAAGCCAATCAGACTCTGCTCCCAGTGCTTATAATCTCTCTGTGTTAAGTCATTCTGCCTTTCTGACTCTCATTCATGTGACCTCCCTTCTCTCCATCTCCATCTCATCCTAGTCAATCAGAGAGCTTCATCCAAGTCTTGATTGGTTTCATCTTCGCCACCACTACCAACATCTAGATTCTGTCCTACTTCCTACAATTGGTGGGACTTCACTTTGCTACTATGTTACTTTACTGAATCCCCAAATAGTTTTATTCAAACTCTGAAAGAACTGACTTTATTGGAGCACAAATGATCTCTTTAGACTAACAACTGAAGGACACATAACACAAGCCATAATTTTAACTATTTCCTTTTATGTTGGGATCCAAAACATTTTGCTTTGCATGCTTTACTTCCATGTATCACATTTGGATTTCTTTGATTTATTTATTTATTCTCCACATGTGCTGTTGTCAAGTTGATCAATACTTTCCTGGTGATCAGTGAGCAGACATAGGCCCTGGCAGCAGGCACTTTGTGAGATGGTGACATTGGGCATTTTTTGTGGGGGAGAGCCCAAAATCACACAGTCTATACCCAGTTTTAGTGTTTCCATGTATCTGGCCTTGTTTGTCCTCCTGTTTTCTGCCTCTACCTTGTCCCTTTGGTTTTGTTTGCCTGGGTGAACTGTTCACCCATGTATGAACCCTTTTTTGCCTAAAGTAAAGTTTGTCTTTTTAAATTTTAATTCTGCCTGTCATGTCATCCATTTGAGTTCCCTGGTTTCTGCCTAATAACTATTTCAAAACTATGTTTTACACTAGCTTTTTGTTTAATGAAAAAAAAATGTTCCCTGAATTACATCCCTTAGAAAACATACCTCTAATCATAATGGTACCCATGTTAAAAAATATGGAACGTGCAGCCAAAATGGCTATCCCTTCCCTTTATGTTTCCAGAAGCGCAGGAGACTACACATATAGCCAAGGATTTCAGCACGAACCCCCCAGATCACTATACATAGAATATTAATGACTCTTTATTGATCATATATTCCAGCCAACTTCTTTTATTTTTTATTTTTTTGCCAACACTCTCTAATTTGACTAGATATCCAAAGACCAGTCTAGTAAGTAGTTCACTCCCAAAAAATATCTATATATGACAAAAATATAGCAGCCCATATATCCCCATAGGAATTTCTCTTACTTAAAGTGCTTTGAAATTATTCATAATTTATTTTGGTTTCACTCTGAAAAACTGCATATATATATTGTTCAAGCCCCAATCTTCAGTTACCATTAGAGAAATAGGAATCATACTAAGGTCATTTTCCTCCAAAATCCTCTGTGCTGACCTGTTTGCTCTCTCCTCAGCCTCTCCTCTACCAGGCTATCAGGCCACTAAACCCTGAAAGCCCTCATAGATCAAACCACGGCATCAGTGCTATACTTAAAAAACAGATCCTTCCAAACGGCGTCTCATTTTGGAGTTAAATAGGTCGGTGCTCAGCTGGAAGCTTCTACTGCCCTGGAAAAGTAGAAGGCCACACAAAAGAGCAAAGATAGATAGATAGATAGATAGATAGATAGATAGATCCATAGCTCTATAGATAGATAGATAGATTGATATTACTTTTTGTAAGCTTAGTTTTATAACTGCCTTATTTCTTTGCCATTTCGCAGAGAGTCTGAGCCAAATATGAATTAGACTGAGAGCAGCAGACAGGCCGCCCTGACAGAACATAATTACAGTAAAAGGTCAACAGAGACCCAATCTTCTCTAATGACAGAATAGGAAATGTTGTCTGAGTGTTAGACACTGGCAGAAACAGATACAGCTGCTGGTCGTTACCAAGCTGTTTAAAGCAGAGCATGTTCACTTCAGAAACTTGTATTAACGTAAGTTTATCATTAACTGGCTGTTTATTTTTGGTGTTATAGTACATGGTCATGGATTTGCACTGTCGGCATATTTCTTTGTGGGTCTCTTCAGGTGTGTCCTAATTCCATACCGCTTTACTGTGGTATACAATATACCATATATTAGTGTATACTGAAGTTACATCCCATGAATGAATAAATGTGTAATTATAAAATAAATTCAAGTAAACCAACCAAAAGTCTCACTAACTTGGGTTACAGAAGAGTTTCTTTTTTAAATGCAAGAAGGGAAGAGTGGTGTTTAATCCTTCCAGTAGAGTTCCAGAGATTTGAAAACTTAACACTGAGGTACATCAGGAGTACTCTTTTTTATGCCTTGTATTGTTATTGTCTGTTGATATATCATTAGGAAAAAATAAAGTTATTGGAAAACAAAGATTAGTAAAATAGAAGTGATGCAGTTTACTGACTCCCCTTTCCCCTCACCCTAACTGATTGAGGCAGATGGCTGCCCCTCCTTGAGCCTCATTCTGCTGGAGGTTTCTTCCTGTTAAAAGGGAGTTTTTCATTCCCACCACTGCCTAGTGCTTGCTCATAGTCGCCTTGAAGCAACTGTTGTTGTGATTTGGTGCTATAAAAAATAAAATTGAATTGAACTGCCAGTTAAATGAAAACTAAAAAATATTTTTAAGAGTTAACCACCATTCACCATTTACTTTTTTTTTTTTGCAGCTGTGGTAGCTCCGTCTGTTCTTACCATTAACTCTCTTGTTTGGTCTTGTGTGTATATATAGACTTTATACCTTCAGTGCCCTTTATTGTTTCATTGTTTTATTGCACTTTAATATTTTATGCTGCTGTCCTGAAAATGTCTCAAAAAAAAAAGATTTGAACCAAACTGAAATTAACTGAACTGCAGCAGCACACTCACGAAGCACACATGGATACATGCATTTGAGTATACCTACTATGACACTTTAACAATGTGAGTGTGTTAAATACTCAAAATATATTTAATTCAATAAATACATTTAACATTAAACTCTAGCTGAGATCCTACAACCACAACACCATGAGGCCTGCTTGTACATGTTCTCAAAATTGCAGGACACAAAACACAAATCAAAGAACGTGCATGCATGCAATGTGACATCAGTGTTTCATTTATCGAGGGTATTGTTTTTTCTTGTTAAAGTACATCTCAGCCACCAGCCTCAAAACAACAAAGTAATGCTATGTGTTGGAGAAAGGCTGCAGTTATGCATGGCAAATTGGTCATTGCCCACTTGAACTGTGACATAAGCTTTTTATATTTGCACTTGAAGAGCACTTGACTCACTGCAGTCTTCGCCTAATGAATTTTAGACAAATTGATTTCTCAGAGTGCCTCTTGGATAGTTCGGGAGACAGTGTAATGGCAAGCTGTGATCAACAGTTTTCATGGAGCAGCAGGAAGGCAAAGGTGAGGTTGACTCATCAGTAACAAAATGATCACTTGTCACGCAAACCAGTGTGGTTTTGGTGGAAATATGTATAAAAGCCTACACCTGCCACTTTGTTAGATAATCTTTTCTAGTAAATGGTTGGACCCCCTGTTGCCTTCAGAAATGCCTTAATTTTTTGTGGCATACATTCAACAAGATGCTGGGAACATTCCTCAGAGATTTTGGTCTATGCTGACATGATGGCATCACACAGTTGCTGTAGATTTGTATGCCGTATGTCCATGATGTGAATCTCCCGTTCCACCACATCCCAAAGGTGCTCTATTGGATTGAGATCTGGTGACTGTGGAGGCCATTTGACTACAGTGAACTCACTGACATCTTCAAGAAACCAGTTTGAGGAGATTTCAGCTTTCTTACATTGCACTTTATCTTGCTGGAAGCAGCTATCTGAAGATGGGTACACTGTGGTCTTAAAGGGATGGACAACAATTCTCAGGTAGGCTGTGCCATCTAAATAATCCTCAATTTCTACTGAGGAGCCCAAAGTGACCCTAGAAAATATCCCCCACATCAGGCCTGAACTGTTGATAAGGATGGATCCATGCTTTTATGTTGTTATTCCAAATTCTCACCCTACCATCGGAATGTCTCAGTAGAAGTCGAGACTCATAGGACAAGGCAACATTTTCCTGATCTTCTGTTGCCTGATTTTGGTGAGCCTGTGTGATTTAAAACCTCAGTTCCCTGTTCTTGGCTGACAGGAGCGGCACTCAATGTGGTCTTCTGCTGCTGTAGCCCATCTGCTTCAAGGTTTGATGTGTTGTGCATTTAAACATGCTCTTCTGCATACCCTGGTTGTTACAGCCTGGCTATTCTCCTCTGACCTCTGGCATAAACAAGGCATTTTCGTCAGAGAACTGCCACTCACTGGATATTTTCTCTTTTTCAGACCATTCTCTATAAATCCTACAGATGGTTGTGTGGGAAAGTCACAGTAGATCAGCAGTTGAAATACTCAGACCAGCCTGTCTGGCACCAACATCCATGCCACATTCAAAGTCACTTAAATTGCTTTTATTCCTCATTCTGATGTTCGGTTTGAACTTCAGCAGGTCATCTTGACCATGTCTATATGGCTAAATGCATTGAGTTGCTGCCATGTGATTGGTTGGTTACATGTTAATGTAAGCAAGTAACCAGCCAGTTAATCTAAGCATGTAAGCATGTAAGAATGCTTACATGCTTAGATTAACAAGCAGTTGAACAGGTGAAACTGAATGAGTGGCCGGTGAGTTTATAACAAGATGTAAGAACTAATATGTGTGTTCTTCGGTTGTTTTCAAGCTGTTGTGAGTTCACCATTGAGCTGATGTGTCATGAGAGAATCACTATAAGATTTAAACAGATCAAGGTTTTAGTTTGTTACTTACACATTTGGTAAAACTTTGTTGAGCTTATTCTGTGCTTGTGTCTGAGGTTGAATCAATACAAAATCATTTCTCCCTCTACACCCTCATATGTCACTGTCTGAACTCACTCTGCTACAATCTTATGATCCCTTCAGACTGAAGTCTCCTTCTGAAGCCCTGTCTCTCTGTTTCTCCCTCATCTCTCTACGGACAGCAGGTACATTTATCACAGTCTTTCCTACATAAATCTGACTGAAAGAGAGAAAAACAACCAGCACCTTCTTGTGAAGCTATCCTGAGGTTCACAGACTGGCTGCAGAGTCTGTCTTCTTGTCTTTTTCTCTGCTGTCACTTTGTTTTTAGAAAATAAACAAGCTCATGGCCACCATCTTCCTCTACACAACAGGCTGTATATATAAGATAATTTTTTTCTTAACTCTACCTGTGCTAGAGAACAGAATGTAATACTTGATGTTACAGTCACATACAGTAATATTCAATATATTGTGTTTTTTAATGCTTTCTCATTGGTTAGTCAGACAGGAGGTGACTGGTTAAAGGCTCTCTATATGTGGCTTTTAAAATATAGCAGAGCCAAGCCTGCTTTTTTTCAGTATAAAACTAACCAAAATGCCCTGCAGAGAGAATTCAAAAGTCTTGCCAAAGCGAAAGGCACTGAAATGTAGCTGCAGACCGAACAAGAAACATCAAAAATGTTGCAATCTTTCAATTTTGTGTGCTGTGAATCTCACACACAAGAGCAGTTGAAATGTTTAGCAGTCAGTCTGAGAAAACACAAGGGATGAGAGCAACAGGGGAAAGTCAAAGCATTGATCTATATCTCCAACATCAGAAATATTTCCACAGAAAAATAGGACCAACTCATCCTCTGTTCTTGCCAGCATGAGTTTGGGCATTAACTGACAACTGCTATGTCTGGAAATGTATGACCTCCAAGGGCTCAGCCCACACCAAACTTCAGCGTTGCGATCAAACTGAGCTTCACGGATCATGTTGGGAATTTAATGAGCTTTTATCAATTCTAGACTTCTTGGATGGACCACACAGAACCTTTGGGGGGGGGGGAGCCCCTCTCATTTTAATTTCAAGTATTTTGCGTGTGGGGTAAGTTGTCAAGGCTCTTCTGTTGAACTTTTATTTAAATTTATTCAGCTCAAAGAACAGTTTAATCAGGATTTTCCTTTTTCCTTTTCGTTTTCATGATAATTACATTTAACATTTATTATTCACATTAAATTTTGGGGGCTATCAATATCAGATCACCAAATATTTAAAGGCCTGGAGGAGAATCCAGAGAAGTGTAACTGCAGCCTTTCTTTTGTGATGTACCACTATCTAAGTAGTGGTGGAAAGGAACTAAGTCAAACTTTTTTTTGTCAATAATTGATTGTTTACTCCATAAAATTATCAATAACCTTCACAATTTTCAAGAAGACATCCCAGAATGTTTAATTTTTTGTCTGACCCCCACTGGAAAAGTCTTATCAACTATTGTTTTAGTACTAGATTGAGCTAAAACGACTCAGTTGCTGTGCAAGGGTCTATTCTTCTGTATGAAACTGTTCAAATGTTCAAATATTGTGTGGTCTTGCTTTTTCTATTTAAATATCATAGTCACAAAACATCCTAAGATTAAAAACCACAGTGTGTCTAGTTGTCTTTAGATTAGGACACTTAGGGCTCTGTTATGATTTTGTTTGTTCCTCTTCCCTTCTTCCTCTGTTGTCCCTATCCTTTTGTCTCCTGCTTTTGCTCCCCTTGTTGTTTCCGTTCACGTCCCTCTGGCTCCGCTCCAACCGGTATGCAACCCTGTGGCTCATCGACTTGAGCAGTATATCTACCCTGGCTCTCTGGTTACACTCCTGCTTTAGTGGTAGTTACACTGAGCCAAAGAGCCAAAGATCCAACTTCTATTACCTTTAAAAGCTCCTGTTAAATAATCGTTAACTTGTGTTCAAGGGCTGTGCATCTGAGTCAAGAAATTGACTTTGTTAATTAAAGGCCAGGCTTTCTGGATGACCGCTAAACCCATCTCCTATATTTTTTGATGAAATGATCAACATTATTTATCAGCCACAGTGATGTGTGTGTTTAAGTGATTGATATGTGCAAAAACTGTTGCCAGTGCTGGAGGGCAGAGATTTGTGGAAATAAACTATTAAATGTTGCTATCAGAGAGCTGTCATGTTGCTCAACCCTTACAGAAGGCTCATTTCCCCACAAGTCAATGAATAGCCAGAAAACATTGATGCCTGATAGGAGCTCATATGCGGTGATAGATAAATATACTGAGAGTAAAGATGTGAGGAGGGAGAACCCCACAGCAGGAGGATTTTAGTGTCAACCTTATACCACCTTGAAGGAGATCGCATCTCCTGGAGATGGTTTGGTGTCTGTGGAGCTGAATGACACTAAAACTGGAAAACAACAAACACACTATCAGAGAAATGCAAGTCATATAATACTAAATGGCCAAGAGATAAAAACAAACAGAGGACAGTTCCACTTCTTATCGGTTCTAAATATATATATATATGACATAAAATGAAAACAAACCAGAGGGTATTCCATGTGAAGCAGCTGAAAAAATTAAGGATGTCTAAGAAAGAAATGATTCAAATATAGCTGTGACTGAACACATGCTTGCTATCTCATTACCAGTGTGAGGAATCAGCAGTCGAAATACAGAGAACAGTAGAGATTCAAATTGGCTCCTGAGAGGTTTGAAAACATTATTAAATATAGAGGCTGGATTCGAATTTGCAAGACATTTAACACATTTTCAATAATTTCTGGACACTGAACAGATAAGTTGTTCTGTAAACCTGAACTGGGATTTCTTCATGTTTTTGAACTGGGGTTTACTTCTCTGTGTGGTTGAACTTGAGTGTTTTTATCAGCTCCCTTGACATTCAGTACTTCAGGAGGAGAGTGAACGATGAAAGCTCCAACTATTATGAGAGATGGCAAGTAACTGTGCCTAAGTATAAACCTGTTTCATCTTCCTATGTTTTCCCCTCTCTATCTCCCTCTGTAAGTCTCCATGTGTTCCTGAAATCTGTGCTGCTCCCCTCCTGAACAAAAACGATGAAATTATTAATTAACTGACTCAGGGAGGAAACCACATCATTACTACAGAGTGCCACCAAACCTGCTCTTAAAGAGCTGAGCTCACACCAGCCCATAAAAGACATTTACTGTATGTGGTGCTGTGTTGTCACCGGATGATATTAAATGATACACGCAAAATGCTGAAGCCACTGTCAAAAATTGTGAGCTAGCTTAATTTACACCTTCAATAAATGTTCTGCCACATCCTTTTTATAAATAGTTGTTCAAATGACAGTTTCTTTGGGTGGTTTCTTCACCTGATCCCCCTGAGGCCAAGGTAAAAGCAGAAAAGAAACTCTCCCTGACTCTTCGAAATTGCTTTCCAAAGTATGTCATCTTCTGCTGTCACTTCACGACTGTTGCAGTCATTTTGAATATGCACATTAATGTGAAACAATGAGCAAACTCCTGAAAAGGAAAAAGTGAACGTTTCTAAAAGGCTGCAATTATGAAACACATAGTTATTAACTTTTCAACTGGAACAATACGTGATCTCAAAAGACTGAACAATAATTTGTCAGAACTGTAATGCTTTGATACTTTGCTCTTCAAGTGGAAAATGTGACCTGAAATTTAAAAAGAAGCATGATTTTTTTTCTTTGCATCTCTCATCTGTTATCTCACAGTATGGAGTATAAACCATGAGTCACATAAATAATTTAAAATTAAAAGATCTTGATTTTGCAATTTCAGGTTTAATTCAGTGAAAAAGAAAACATAAGTTTAAAATGAGTGAACATATAATATAGATGCTAATATTCAAACTTGACTGTTCACTTTTTACTTCTGGCTGTAGCTTTGTAAAAAAAAAAAAAAAAAAAAAAAAAAAAAAAAATTTTTATTTTTTTGTAA
>VUQS01001340.1:0-15659 GCA_015108495.1 Heterochromis multidens | reverse complement strand
CAGTCACCCCCAACTCCCCCACTGGCAAACACTGACCCTTTGGAAAGCTTGCCCTCAATTTACAGTTAATTTTAGTCAACACTTAGGTGTGTTGTTTTCAAGGCATTTCCATCTAACTATGCATAGATGTGGAAAAAACGGTGAGAAAGGCAGGCTAGGGCTGATGGAAAATGCACTGGAGTGTGTGTGTGTGTGTGTGTGTGTATTTTTCTTTCTGTGTGAAAGCTGATGAATATTTTCCTCCTGTTTTCCCAGAAGGTGAGTGTGATTGACCGAACCCAGAAGTTATTTCATGTGCCTGTCTCCAAACTGTATTAGCGGGCCTGGCCAATACCGCTCAGTATGTCTGTCTCTCAACAAGATAAGAGGATATTTCTCGGCCCAATATTGCTCGCTCTTTTCTGTGCTGTCACTGAATACAATGGCCATCACCACATCCAATGAATATTATTAGCATTTTCCTCAGGATTCTGTCAATGTGCAAGACAGTTTTGTGGGAGCAGAAGTACATGCTGTTTTTGGCGTGGTCTGATATCTGAGCTGTCTCTTAGAGAATAGAGTTGATACTGCGGTGTATTGTCCAGATTAAATGCAATTATGAGGCAACTGTCAAATGTCCTATACTGCCGCTAATTATCAAGAAGTTGCCTGGCTCAGCAGTTTCCAGCCATGGCTGTCGTTGTGATTTGAAAGGACTTGACAGGAGTTAGGAGAGTGAATGCTGCTGAAGAACAACCACTGTTGATTAGAAGTTGACAAAGAATGAGGGTTAGAGGGCCGAGGAGAGAGCCACTTTTTCTGGAGAGGGATAAGCATGAAGCAGGACTGTGAAAGACATCTGACTGAGGGATCAGGTGGAGAACTGTGTCAGCCAGGGAGCAATTCAGAGATAGCACAGGAGAAATGACACATCAGTGTGTGGCAGACAAATATGGGTTCTTGTTATTGTCCATAGCTAAAGTCTAAGCAATAAAAATGAACTACTCCTCCTCACATGACAATTTCTGTGTAAATATGAATTTGATTTATTTATTATGTCATTGTGTAATTATAATATATAATTATATAGAAATCAAGAGAGTTAACATAAATAATGTTGATTTTCCTAATTAAATATTGCATTTTAGCAACCTAAATGGCTATGATAAATCGTAATACCCCCTGTAAACACTTTTTGCTTATTTGTTATTTCTTTTCTTCTCATTTCTGGTGCTGTTTATGAGCTTGGACAAAGAAATAACAAATTTAATCAGCCAACACTGCAAACAGCCATATATTTTAATTAGCAACATCTCCATACACAGTCACATTAAACCTTATATATTTTGCTGTCAGATTTCAGCCTGTTAGGGAGAGAGCAGTGAGGAGAATTTCTCATTGCATCCAAGTCAAAATATTTTCCCTGCCAGTGATGTGGGTGCATGGTGGCAGTCCCAACAATGAATGGGAGCTGGTGGGATGTCAAGGCTGCTTTTCCTGTTTTCCACCAAGTTCATCTCTTTCAACTCATTTCTTCTCATCAGTAACCAAACCCAGTTGGCAGCTTCAATTAAACCCTGTGAAATTGCCCCAGTATCCATCTCCCTCTGGGGCCATTTAGCTGTGTTTAGCTCTCTGCAAGCTGGGCTTGTTGCCAGGCAATCTTTATGAAACAGTGTTTCATGTTCTTTCTTAAAATGTAGGTCAGTGTAGCTCTATGACCCACCTGACCAGTCCATAGATGTACTCACTGTGAGTAAACCTGGGTAATGGTCACTTGCTCTGGTCGCAATTACATGTATTGGTGACATGGAACAAGTTTGGTGTGCGCATATAGGAATAGAATCACTTTATTTAGCTGATAACTTGTTGGGCTTTGTTGACTCAAAGGCAGACTGATCAGAAACACGGCATCATGTTGCATCTTGATTTAAGTGGTTTTTTAACAAATCACAAAGACGACAGAGAGCATGCAACTGAACACTCTAATTTCCAGAATTCTTATTGAAGTTATATTTTATTTACAGGCAAAAATATTGCATAAGCACATTGCTTTCTGTGGTTGATTTATGACAGCGTTCCTGCACAAAGCAAGCAAATCTCCCATCTGTTATTCTGGCTTGACTATGCTATAATAAAGCAGTATTACATAAGAGGGATTCCTGAGTACTGAACATCAGAGTGGCTTTGAATTAGTCGTAGACACAAGACCGCAGGAGGGTCATTTATTTGGCTCAGTCGGCACAAAAAGTTTTGCAAGTAGGCTGGAAGTGGACTGCCGCCAATACATAAACATTTTCTGCACACTGTCTTGCAGGTTGTTTGTGTAGATTCCCATGTTACCACGGGCCAGCTACTTTGTGCTCACTACATTTACTCTGTGTGTTTTTCCATTTACTGTGTAACCAGTAAAATAAGAGTCTGTCAGTAGTAACTTCAGTACTCTGTGGGACTTAGACCTAAGAGGTTAATCTGAGAGCTCCATTGCTCTTAATTGATCGTCTCCACTAAACTTTAAGTGAGCTTTCAGACCTTTTTTTTGTTTTTTGTTTATATTTTATATGTTTTATTTTGTATTATATTTTTGATTGTCTATAAACAATCCACATCATAGTCCCTGTGTCATTATATAAAACTTACCTTTGCCAAGTCACTGTCATGCTCTCCCTGACCTTTAGTCCCTCATTATACAGTTTATGTATAGCAGTGACTATCAGGCTTGGGTGTAAGACATTTTTGCTTACTCTGGGTAACACATATGACAGCTGGTTTACTCCCAAGGGAACAGAAGCAGCCTGTTGCAGCTTTTACCCTTTCCTGGGCTGCAGATAGAGGGCTTTGCAATAGGTGGAATTTTGTTTAAATATTTTTGAGCGATACTGCCAAGCCGAGGAGATTTTATCACTTCCCAATTATTTTTTTCTCCCTCTCTCTCTCTCCACTGGATCTTGTTTCTTTGGTTAATGTCACAGTGAAATACTTGGTTATATTCTTGTCACATTTTATGACAAATTAATCAGTTTTGAGATTCATAATAGTACACCTTTTTCATTGTCAGAATGTGCTAAGATGTGCTGCTCTTTAGTTGAAACCAGGGGATTGTGTGTTCTTTCCACTTTTTCCTCCTCTTCCAGTCGCTTTTACAACACCTTTGAAGACATTATCTGCTGAAACGAATTCTGGGTCCTGCATTAAATCCAGTGAACAGTTAACTCAAGGCTTATTCATACAGCCATTTAAACTCTCCAGAGCTGCTGGCGCTGTAAAGCTCCCCTTTTGTTGTCCAGATGGATCTGCAAAACTGCCTGAAATATTCAGTATTCAGCGAGGCCTTCTTAAAGAAATGAAAGTTCATGTTTATATTTTTGAGTCAAGTCTGATAGAAATTCAAAGCCTATGTTGTTTGCCTTCCAGTATTGCCTTCGTTTTTGCTCTTCTCTAATTTGTTAGCTGATGTTATATGAGCTGGGTGCAATTTGTGGGAAAAAAATCAGAAGGAGGATGTTTTCGATTTGGGAAGCACATCGGGTCTGTTTAAGCCTACTGACTGAGCAATATTTCTTCAACAATATCCTTCATGTCATCATTTCTAGCTGACACCAATGGTATCCCTATAGATCATGACTGCAGTTTAACAAGCTGAAATAAGAAGATCTCAACTTTGTAGGGAATTTGGATGTTGAATAGGAGGCATATGTTTAACACTGACAAGCAGTAAGTTTGTGAAGGTCCTATAAAATGTGGCTATCTGCTGCTCTGAATGCTTTTCTTTTATTTAACTAGTGGTAGTTTTCATAGTGAACCAGCAGTGATTGGCACACTGAAAAGCTGTGCATGAATCAAGGTAGATTAGGCTTTGAGCTAAAGGTAAATATCCACACAGTTATAGTGCAATCACACTGATGTTTAGCAGATGTAATTAAAGTAGACATCATCCTTAACATCTAGGTTTAGTGTATTTTATTGCCAACATTTGCCAGTAAGCACTGAACACAAGTATAGCTGAGCTTGATGGGAATGTCTTACCTCTATAATTCTGGACAAACTGAAATGTTGCCCTGGTGATGGTGCTAGTGGAAGAGTCGGGGATCACTGAGGAAGCTGATAAAATTCATCCAGAGGAGAGCATGAAAAAAATGGCAATGTTTGTACAACTGTTTCATTTAAAACCACAAATGCCAACATCATGGTGGCAGTAGCAGAAAGTTAAAGGAATCACCAAATTTATGTCATACATTGGCTAATGCAGTCCTGTTATGAAACTAACTACTAACTAACTATCAAACCAGCTATTGAACCCATAAAGTCATCACGAAAATGTTTACTGAGGTTACAAAGGAGCCGAAGGCCATTTTCCCTTAGACTTCCATACAACTGGATGTCTTTTTCCAGCCAGAGGAGTTGCCCCTGCTGGCTATTAGAAAAAATAAGGCACTTCCACATTGGTTTTACTTTTCAAACCCGGAAGCTACATCCATGTTTTATATATAGAATATGCTTGCTTATGTAACTTAACACTGCTGTGAATCTTGACTGAGGCTTGTTGCTTGTGTTCTTGTAGCTGCTAAATACGGTCCTCTGATCCACCCAAAAAGTAAAATACCCATCTGGTGGATTCTTTGAGGATTCATTTTTGTAGAGGGGGGAATTTACTCAACGCAGTCAGCACCAAAAGTCTCACATTTGCAACCTCGCATTTGATTGTTTGAATAAGGCATACATGTGTGTGTTTATTCTGAACTAAGGTTTATTTGATGATTGGCTTAGGCAGTCATCCTCAAGAGACTGAGCTGGAAAACAAAAAGTTGCCATGGTAACAGTCAAGGGTGAAGGAGGAGGGTGTGTCTCTGGTGTTGTGCTTGAAGTGGCAAAATGGACATTGGCAGGCAGGACGGCGGGGGAGCGAGCGATGAATTCTGTGGTCCTGTGCCATTTCTGCTGCTCACCAAGTCTCTGCCTTTTTTTTTTTTCCCTTCCTGTCTTCCACATATTCTCTCTTGTCATCCTGAAGTGAGTGGGAGACTGTGAGGAGAACAAATGTTGAATCTTAATGAGACAGCTCAGAAGAAACTCATTTTCTCCCTCTGTCTCTCTCTGATAGTACTTCTTTATTTACAAGCCGCATAACTGAGCATAGTGATGCTATTACACAATTTATCAGCATGTGTGTAATGATGTGGAAGCGTTGTAAGGTCAGTTTAATGTCACACCGTTAAATGTTTACAAGATCATGTGATTGGAGCTGACCCTAATAAAGATAAAGGATGAATGGCAGCCCTGCTTATTTCATGGACCACTGAATATTTACATGCTTGGTGAATCCCTATCATGCTTGGATGCGCTCCTCAGTTTGCCAAAGTGCATCCAACAATTTAACACAGCTGGTTTTCTGAAGAGAAAGAGGAAAATTGATCAAAGTTTATCATTTATCTTGTCTGTCTAAATAATGCTCAAACAAAAGAGTTAATAATGCCAAGACATATCAAAATGGAATTTATATAACACACACAAGCCATGTGAAAGAAAAACAACATTGTTTTGAATAAAAATCAGTTTGATTTGCAGAAAAATCATGTTTCTTTATTTCTTTTCTTTTTTTTCTGTTATCATCTATATCATCTAGAGCTAAATACAAAAGTATTACGTTTACGAAGTGATTTGAGGGATGTCTGTGATTAACAATTTCATTTTAACCCAGACAACTGCAACTCACTGGATATTTTCTATTTTTTGGACCATTCTCTATGTAAAACATAGAGATGGTTGATTAGGAAAAATCTCAGTAGATCAGCGCCACCAACTATGCCACATTCAGAGTCACTTAAATCACCTTTCTTCCCCCTTCTGGTGCTCAGTTTGAACTTCAGAAGGTTGTCTTAACCATGTCTACATGCCTAAATGCACTGAGTTGCTGCCATGTAATTGGGTGATTAGATACTTTTGGTAACAAGCAGTTCAACAGCTGTGTCTAATACAGTGGCCGGTGAGTGTATGCCACAAACTGAATTCTGATTTCTTGCTGACCCATCTTATCTGGCTAGATTTTAGGGAAGAAAATGGAGAAGAAAGTAAACACCATGATGAAAGACATTAGTGAAACAACAGTGGATAGTCAGAGAGTCGACATGAAAGTTTCAGCTTCGCTGACTATAATGGGTGCTGTGGTTCAGTCATGATGCAGCAGAAATGTTGGTCTTATGCAGAATATTCTCCAGAATTTCCATTTCTGTGCAAAGATTAAAATAATCAACTTCAGGGTAAACAGAAAGGTTAAACTTCAGGTTAGAGAAAGGTCAAATCTAGACAGAGCGAGGCACTCAACAGTCAGTAACTTTGAAATGTCAGTGATCGAGCTAATGCTAATAGTGTTTATTTGTTTAACATCGTGACAACTACTGCTGACATGCAGTGGCCTTTTGTTGGTAGTTTGCCTCAGTATCGAAATTAACTTGGAACAAAAGAGACTGTGATGCTCCAGCCTTTCAATAAGCTATTCTCTCCACTCCCACTGTTCCACTCTTACTCCAAAGAGGTCACAAAAGTACCCATTTGCTGTTAAATGATGATACTTGTGGTAAATAAGCAGCTGATCTGCAGCAAACATGTTAAACAATGGCACATTTCAAATTAATTTCCATTCACTGACTAAAATAATCAAAGCATATTCTCCCTGTGCTTGTGTGGGTTTTCTCTGGGAGCTCCGGTTTTTCACATCTTTGAAAAACACGCTATGTTAATGCAGCCTATCTGGGCCCAGGATGCTCTCGCCAAAGAGTCTCTTGATCTCAAGAGTTTTACTTCCTAATTAAATAAAGCTTGATAAAAAATTCAGCACAAAACATGTTAGGATCTAGAAATGTGTAATGGATTGAATGTGGAAGATTGTCACTTTAAACAATTTAACCTCCATCAAGAAACTTGATCTTTCACAACCTGCTAAATGTCAGACAAATTGTGTGTCAGGATGTAGTGTGTAGGGCCCCAATGGGGGACACAAGAAGAGAGAATAATAAAAAAGAGAGCCTTTATTGCAACTGATGAAAAGGCCAAGAAAAAACAAATACAACAAAAGGAACACAAAGCAGCAATCCAAAAGAGAAAACTCAAGGAGCTAAAGTCACACTGGCAAAAAACACAGGAGTTCAAACAGGGCTGCACACCAGGGAGCAAAACTGATGTCTGGACAAAGGGAAAGACAAGACTATATACACAGGGGGCTAATAAAAGCGGAGCAGATGATCACAACAAAGGGAAAAAAGCAAGAATTGAAATGGGAACACGGCACAAGAAAAATAAACATCAAAGTAAAACAGGAAGTGACCAAGGAACAAATTGCTACACTGAGGCTAACTAACTAAACATGATGACAGAGAGATGGGAACACAGGAGGACAAAAGCACTGTAGACAAAACAGAGACAGGCTAAACGGAAAAACTGGGGAAACCAGAAAATAAGAGCATTATTAAGAACTGACACTTAGTTTCACTGGAGATGTCAAGACCTTACCTAAGAAAAAAAGGGGGGAAAATTAGTGAAATGGGACATTTTTAGAATGATTAATTTGAAGCATAGTTCTGCATTTTTACACCTTCATAATACCATTCAGCTGAGCGTTTATAAATGAGAATAGAGAATTATTGCCCACCTGTGATAGATGAAGAAGTGCAGGTGTGAGCGATTTCTGTGTCTTGTTTTGACCTTAATGTCGGTGAAATCTCCCTTAAATAACTCAGTGATCATTACTTTTCCACTACCTAATCGTTCATATCCTTATTAACATCTCCAGTGGAGATGTTAATTTCGGTCTTATGGCATTTAAAGATGATTTGAATAGCTGTGTTACAGTTTGGCTGATAACCTTCAGTCTTTGTCTTTCTGTCCCTGTCTTATCTATTTTCTATTTCTTCTTCCATGTTGAAGCCTAGCTGTCTAATTCACTGGTGTGATCAGAGGTCATAACTTGGAATTCAGAACAGAGAGACATTAGCATTCCCAAATCTCACACTATGACCAAGCCATCTGCTTCTTTCGGACTGCTTCTCTTGCCCTCTGTCTGCTCCTCAGCCTTGGATTTAGGCACCCTAAACACATCCACGCACATGCACACATTTTAAGACATCCATGTACAAGGGGAGTGTCCCAGGATAATTTAAAGCTTTGTCTTACTGTAGCTGAAGCATTTATTTAAACAGACCTGAATAGGTCTGTCTGTGAAGACAAGTGGCCCCAAGTGCAGCTCAAAACAAACAAATGGGGTACTGCAGGCAGGCAGGCTCATATGCTGCTGTTAGTGCTGCCTCTGTGTGTGTGTGTGTGTGTGTGTGTGTGTGTCAAGCCGTTTTGAGCACTGAAGGTTACAGCTTGAGTCAGTGCCTGTATTTCAAAGCATTTGTGTGGGAGACAGATACTTGGTGAGCGTGCAGGTGGGGATAAATAAGTGTACAGTGATGGAGCCAGCTGGATTTTGATTTCTTTGTGCACCAGGCACTGATTTATTTTCTTATCCACTCCATTTTTATTCAGATATTCTATTCCCATGGGGCTCGAGCATTTCCCTGCATGCATTAAGTAAAAGACAGGGAAACAACTTGTCCAGGAGAGACTTACATAGTTACAGTCTTTCAAGTTCACATATGTGGTCATGTGCAATTTAGAGGTCAACCACAATCACACTGTTTCTCTTCAGGGCTAATACAAAGCACCATGCAATCATGAATAGAAGCTGTGGAGCAGCAACTTCTATGCAGCTTGTCGAAGTAGACAGAGGGAGAAAGAATATAGAAGAGAGAATTAATTTACAGTGAGTCAATCCAAAACACTTTCAGCTGTTATGAAAAAGGCTGACTGCATTCCCTTACATTGCCCCAAACTTAACACCTAACTTTGAGCTACACTTGCTATTTAAAGTTGCACAGACTGTAAAGACTAGTCCCGAGGGCAAGCTTACAGAGTATAATCGCATACATTCAGCGCCTGCAGAAAAGTATTAGTCACTAGTCTGAATTTACCTCCAAGGATCACTGCAGACAGGTAAAGGAGATAAACTTTCTCATGATTTTCATGCCACTATGAATCCAGGTAATCTCATCTTGAAAATGTGTCTGAAAAGTAATAGTAGCTGGCGCTTGTCTTATTATGCTTGTCAAAGAGAAATGAAGAAAGTCGAGATAAAAAAATATAGAAAAAACTGCACTGAATGTGGGATGTCACTGATCCATTGAGATAGGACCCCCCACCCACACCCCTTTACTGACTGCTTCCTTTGGCAGTTCAGCATCAACAGCTGCTGTCTTGAGCTGACAAGAGCTACCTGTGTGCCCACACATAGCATCTGACTGCCAACTGCTGGCCTAGAGCATGAGCGCCTGATATTTTCAAAACTACATTATCTTTTAATCAGCAATAATGCTAAACTAGATCGAGAAAACCAACCCACACACAAGGGGGAAAAACACAAAGCGCAATATGCAACTGACAATATACCTTTAGCTGGCTAAAAATTTAATATTTTACTGTGTTGGAGGATTATTTTAGCACCTTATGTCTAGTTAGGGTTAAGGCATTTCAAACATATTAATGTTACTTATTGCTTATTATATTTTTTTAATCTTATTTCACTGTAATACAAGCTACTGTAGCTCAGCTTACTGAGTTATGATGGCCTACATTTGGATATTTGGCTTATCGCTGACAAAATACTTGCATCACATGTAGGCATATTGAATTTCAGGATCCCACCCTGTTCCCATTCTTCCTGCTGATGCCTCATGTCTTATAGCCAGAGTCTGCTTCTGTTTCCTGCAGCTTGGTTTTTTTGGTTGGTAGCATAATAAAACATAGCTCCTAGTTTTCTTGTTAGCAGTGCATCCCATCTAAGTACAAAAATTACTGGCGTGTTAAAATCTTGGGCAGAAAGAAGATTCTGGGTCCAAACCTTTTGGTAAGCTGGGGCCTTTCTATGTGTGTTTGCATGTTACCCCTTTCCTCAGGATGCTCTGGTTTCCTCACACAGTTTAAAGACAGGCATCTTAGTTTTATGTGATTCTAAATTGGCCGTAGGTGTGTATGTGTGAGTGTGTGGTGTCTGTGGTAGTCCAGGGTGTACCCTGCCTCTCACCTACTCACAGCTGGTATAGACTCCAGGCCTCCTGCGACCCTAAATTAGAAAAGCTTTTAAGATAATAGATGGATGGATGTTTGTGCTCATAAACCTGGGAAATGTAGGTGGATTGGTAGGTAACCAGAACATAAACAAACCATAAGAAAAAGAAAGCGCAAACTGGCTTTTCACCCATGTAAAAGCATTGTGTGCCATAATTTATTCAAACATTACTAAACAGGTGAGATACATCCCTTGTGAATGTTATTATGGCATTATCATTCATGTACAAATTCATGCAAAGTGAATAAACACAGTCAAATCCCAAATACATGCCACACAAAGCTGATTTGGGAAAAGCCACCTGGCTAGGGACTTACCGGATTTCCAAAATTACATGGCACTTTTATTGGCACTGGGGTGTAAATAATCAAAAAATGTGACCTGAATACAATCAAAGTGTCAGTCCGGCAACACCACATGAGAAACAAGTGACTTGCGAATCTAGGAAGTCAAAAGGAGGTCAAAGGCTATCAGCCCCCAGGGGATGCAGTTACCCATAGTTACCAATCCTTCCCCTTAGCTCTAGGGATTTGGATGAGGCGGGGCTGAGCTCAAACAGGATGATGCTGGGTTATAATGTGAAGAAAGAGGGAGGGTGGAGTCACAGAGGTGCATGCTGTGTAGCAGCTGGTGGGGGAAGGGAGGAGCGAGGAGTGGAGGCGGAGGAAGGTTGGGTCCGTTGTTACAACAGATCGTAGTGCTATTGTACAGCAGACACCACCTCAGGACACCAGGTAAGAGATATGAACAATACATGGTTTAGAATATGTTAAACAGGTGAAGGTTTTAATATAAATCACTGCCAAAAGAACTGGATGAAAATCTTTTGACTTGTCAAGTCATGTACCGCAAGTCATGCCTCATTAGATGATAGTGTTTCTGTATTTCATCAGGTGTGTCCATGTGTCTGCATTTACAAAAATGATCATAAACCGTCATGTTAGCTATGTTGTTTGGAGCCTGGTACATATGTACATATATTTGTGTGCACATTTAATCTATGTATGTGTGTGTGCTTTCCTGCCTGTGTTTTAGAGGAGATGTGTTTGTGCCAGGTTGTGTAGAGCTAATTAACCAGTATAATCACTGATGATGGAAAATGTTATTATGGTGAGCGAAAATGAGGGAAAGTCGCAGTAACACCCCTCTGAGGGCAGTTGTTCATGGCAACTGGATAGCACAATAGAGTAGGGGTGGTGACAAAATGGGTGGCAGTGCACAAAGGATGCACCTGACAGAAAAGTACACAAGAGCTGAACTTTTTCAGTTGGTTGTTAAAATGCAGTGCAGCAAATATATATTCTTAAGGCCCTGATAATTTTTTTGTGCATATATATATATATATATGATACAATGTTCTTGTTTTGGAACCTTTTTAAAACACGTATAGTATTAGTGTTAGGTACCTAATACTGCATGTGTTTGTTCCTCGCTTGTACTTGGTTGTTTTTAATAATGTAAATATAATCAGTGCAGACTAGCCTCTTTTTCCTGTGCACACATATTTGGGTGTCCATATGCTTTATTCAGCCTTTCTCTGTTTTAGAGAGTGGGATATTTAATGTTCATAGCAGTGGGTTTTAGTAATGGCGTCTCATTAATAACTATTTTCATAAAAGTGACATCTACTGTTTGATCTTTGTAGCTGAAAGTACAAAAAGTGCCACCAAATACTGGCTTCAAAGAAACCTCCTTACTAAGAATCTTTTCACAAACACTGTTAACCATCTATAAACCATGAAGAAGATGGCTTACATTCTTTGACTACAAAGGCACTAAAGTGAAAAATACATCAAAAACTTGGACCGTTGCTCACAGAAACAGCCAAGGACACACACACACTAATGCCTTTTTCATTATTCTTCTTGATTTCTCATTTTAATTTTCATTCCCAAAGGGAAAATGGCAATTCATAAATCTTCATTCCTTTAGAGCAAGAAACATTTTGCTGTCTCTTCTGCCCTAGGTAAACAGATCTTACATAGGAGTAGCTTTTACGGTGTCCCACACTGAGTATTCCCGGCGCGTATGCTTCAGAAGGATCAATAAGTGTCTTGATTGACTGATCATCTGCACTTGTATCTGCACACATGTGCAGCACCTATGTGGAGATGACCTTGATTTAACTATCGATTCTTTGTCTGGCAATGTCCCATTAGGTTTATGTGCAGGCAGAATACTTAGAAAGGCTCTGTTCTTTTTGTTTACGGTTATACAACTGAGCCTGAGCAATATGTTGAACCCACTGTTGTGAATTTGAAGTTGAAGTTTGAAGTAGATAGGCCTGTAGATAGCATAAACCATGTCATTCTTAATTACAGGAATATTTTGGATTCCCAGGATGTGTTTGTGTATGGGTCTGGTTGATAAATGGAAATCTGTTACCTGGATTTTTAATGAAATGTCTTAACAGTACACAGTTGTATTTGTCCTAAAACCTTATAATCATAAAACCCTTTGCCTGTATCATTTTCTTCCATTACTGTAGAAGGCTCTTCTTGTAAGTATGGACTTAATGCGTCTGAATTAACAGTTGTATTTGACGTCATTCTAAAGCTGTGCCACTGTTTTTTCTCTGTCCTATAGGATAAAACCCACAACAATGCATGGCTTGTAAGCCACCAACCATGGCTCAAAGGAAGAGGCCAGGGACCAGTGGAGGAAATAGTATGGCTGCTCCAGGCCCCACCTCCTGTCCTACCCCTCATCCTACAGAGTCATGTGATCTGAAAGCACTCCCGGCGCGGCAACGCCCACACCGCTACCCCAAAGAGTCACATGAGCCGAAACCCCTCCCTCATTCCTGTAAGGCACAATATTCTTCTCCCAAGTCTCAAGACGTGGGGCGCAATCATCCAGAAGTGGATGCAGATGCAGAGCTGGAAGTGAAGCGGTACAGCAACCATGAACCAGATGCAGAACTTCAGGATCAGCGTCCAGGAACACCATCCACACCAGAACATAACCACGACCAAGATGACCCTAACCAGGCAGACTTCCACGGTGGAGCTGACAGCCTGGATGATGATTCCAGCTCTGACTATATAAACAACACCTCAGATGATGATGACTATGATGATGGTAAATGTGACCATGGTCACTGGCTTTAACTTTTTTTTGCCTTTTTATTGTCATAATATTTATTGTTATTAATTCTGCTTATTTTTTTTGACATTTCCAGCAAGCTTTGATTTATAGTTTTATGGGATGAAATTTGCAGTGCTGATTTTTTTTATTGGTTCTACATAACAAAGCAAAAATCATAAATAACATTTTGTAGGTCTAATGGTTCTAATAGTAACATATTTTCTTTACAAACCACACCTACTCATGCTTAGTAATTGTTTGTGATTAAGACATCAGTAAGCTCAAGTATGTATATAACTTATAACTTATAATTATATTAGTAAATAAGTTGTAATTATAAAAAACACAACTCTGTGTGATTATAAAACCTCTCCAGGATTGGCAGAGGAGGATGAAGGTGTTACTTACTATATCCGCTACTGCCCAGAGGATGACAGCTACCTGGAAGGCATGGACTGCAGCAGCCAGGGAGACTGCAACCACACCCATAACCACAGCCAGGGGGACTGCACCAGCACCATGCAGCTAGGCGGGTCCCACACTGATGAATGCCAAGAAGCTGTGGAAGGCTGGGCCGAAGAGGGGGAAGGCGAGGCTAGAGAGGAAGAATGGGTGGAAGATGAGGAGGGGGAAGGGGCAGCGAGGGAAGAGTGGAGAGAAGAGGAGGAAGAGGTGAGGGAAGAGTGGAGGCAGGGAGACGAGGAGGTTCGAGAGGAGTGGAGAGAGGAGTGCCAGGCCAGGCAGGAGCAGTGGGCAGGACGTGAGAGGCACCGGGTGGAGGAGTGGGGTGAGGGAGAGGGAGAGGTCCGCTGTGAGGTGGTGGAGCAAGATCCCGACGAGCAGATATATAATGGACGACCAGAGCCCATCCTGGACCATCACCACCACCATCATCACCACCACCAGCCTTCCATGCAAGACACTTCACACACCCGGAGGACTGACAGAGAAGAAGAGGAGGAGGCAGAGAGCGAAGACTACTGCCCTAACGAGGAGGAAGATGAGGAAGGTGATGAGGAGGAAAGACATGGAAGGGCCTACACTGGAGACTACTATGCTCCTGAAGACAATGGGAACTCGGTGCGAGTCTCTCCCTACCGTAGCCGTAAAGTGCTGGTGGTAGAGGGGGAAACAGGGGAAGAGGCTGAGGAGGACATTGATCAAATTGTTGCTGAGATTAAGATGAGTATGAGCATGGGAAGTCTCAGCAGTGGCACCGACCAAAGCCCAGAGGAGCTGGCACAGGACCCCACACCAAGTGACTACCCTCACTCCAAGCCTGATGCAGCCCCTTACCCTCCACCTCACCACCGACATGACAGTAGGCCCAAGTCACTCAACCTCCCCTCTATGCACCACAACAACCCTGACCTCCAGAGGGGTCACAAGGTGCAGCCACGGTCCCCTGATGACAGGCAGAGATGGCCGCAAGAGCAGGTGAGTTCAATTTTGAAGCAGCTTACGAGTATTGCTATTGTTTCATATTTAATCCCTAAATTGAATGAGACCTGCCTTAAGGCCCTCTGCTTAAAAGTAATTTATTGCAAAGAACAACAGAGAAACTAAAGAGAGCCACGCATTATCAGGTTACACTGTGATTTAATTTTAATGCCCGAAGTAACTGTGTTTACATTATTTCATTCAATTTTTCATGTATTGCACAATGACATTGAGAAGATTAAATGTGTTTTTAGCTAATTACACTAAGAAATAGGGGAAGTCCATTTCTGCTCCTACAGGTACAGTCTACATTAATGTATCCCCTAGGGTTAATTATTGGACCTCAAGGTAACTGTGTGTACCTTCTTAATGACCAAATAGGTGTGTATATGTTCCCAAGCAGTAAAAAGATCATATTTGCACCGTTTCTCTAAGTTTTTAAGGTCCAAGACCAGGAGATAGTTTTTGTTTGGCCAAATACAAGAAGACATGGGGTAAAATACTATAACTCGAATTCCGGAAAAGTTGGGACATTTTTTAAATTTGAACAAAATGAAAACCAAAGGACTTCCAAATCACATGAGCCAATATTTTATTCACAACAGAACATAGATAACATGACAAATGTTGAAACTGGGAAATTGTACACCTTCATCCACTAAATGAGCTCATTTCAAATTTGATGCCTGCTACAGGTCCCAAAATAGTCGGCACGGGGGCAACAAATGGCTGAAAAAGCAAGAAAGTCCAAAAAGATTCAGCTGGGAGAACATCTAGCAACTAATTAAGTTAATTGATATCAGGTCTGTAACATAATTAGCTATAAAAGGGATGTCATAGAGAGGCAGAGTCTCTCAGAAGTAAAGATGGGCAGAGGCTCTGTAATCTGTGAAAGAGTGCGTAAAAAGATTGTGGAATACTACAAAAACAATGTTCCTCAACGTCAAATTGCAAAGGCTTTGCAACTCTCATCCTCTACAGTGCATAACAT